>JALPQI010004206.1:0-68558 GCA_025490895.1 Thaumatotibia leucotreta
GCAGTTTTTCGTTAGAGAATACGAAGTTCGTACATTAAACGTCAAACTCTCGACGCAGTGTAGTTCCAGCTCACGCTGCATTCGTCGCCGAGCACTAGTGTCATTTAAAGTACATTAGTGAATACCATTTTTAGGTTCAACGCTGCCGCAGCGCTGACCCAGCGCTTTTCCTTAGTGAATAACACTGCTGAGCGAGCATTCGTTTGTTCTTGGACAGATGAAAACAGGATTTCACATAGCAAAATGTTCGTTCGTCAGCCCACGAACACGTGAATGCTCGCTCAGAACACTAATGCCGCGGCCACGACATTGGTCTAAGGCGACCAGCAGCGAGCGAATCCATGAGTTGGAGCGGGATGCCGATATGGGTACGAGAGGGAGCTAAGCCGCCGTAAGGTGCGGTTAAACTAAAAGAGCATTCGCTGTTCTAACCTCCCACTCTACGAAATACGATCGGTACACAAAACATGATTGGTTGATTTCTTAGAACGGGCGCTAGAACAGCGAATGCTCTTTTGGTTTAAACGCACCTTAATGCTGCGGCCACGACATTGGTATAAGGCGACCAGCGCAGCGGCGAGCGAATCCATGACTTGAAGCGGGATGCCGATAAGGTACGAGAGGGAGCGCGTAATTTTCCGCTAAGCCGGTCGCCTTAGACCAATGACCATATGATAGTATGCAGAAAGCGACCAACTTCGAATTTTTGACAATGCAGAAAGCAACCAAACTCCTTATGTTAAAGCTGAAGTCAGATTGACAAAAAATTGTAGTTGGTCGCTGTCTGCATAACTATGGTCCAATGTCGTGGCCAGGACATAAGTGGAAACGCGGCTTTATGCATTCCATCGCACTCGCACTGACATATTGGAGCGAGCGCGATGGCCTGCTTTACGTATCGAGCAAAACTTAACGTTACCGATACTTGCAAAGTCATGGATCGTCGTGGTACGGCTAAAGGTCGCGATTATCAAGATGAATGCCATGGCCGTTGCTGCCATGATATACGGCTAGAAAAACGGCCAAATACAGGGTTACTTTTTCATCAGTACAATAAATCAACATACGTAATAGTAGTCCAAAATAGAAAATACTAGCAAAAAAACTAAAATACTAATGTCCGAACTTATTCGCGTATTACGCATCTATCGACGTGCATAACTAGCAAAACTGTTTGTTTGTCAACTGCTTGTAACTAGTGCGCCCATTATGTTACATTTGCATGAAGATCTATTATCGATGCCTATGATAATTATGGTAAAATGTATTGTCCCGGTGAGAAAGAAACCCTGTTATTATTTTACACATAATAATTTTCACCTCTACGAAAGCTCCTCTTTTCATATGACGCTGACTCCGTTTTAACACTATAGAGGATGACGTAAGATTTGGCGAACTGGGACCTTGACTCCCATTAGTCCGATTAAAAACGACTAATAAACTAGATATTACTCGGCCTGCGGTGATCAACTAAGGGTCTCCCCAAATCGACACGGATTCGGCTTAAGCCGGGCGAAAAAAGCTGGCGACGGCATAAGAGCGAAAAAGACGTCGGTCAGCACAGATCGGCACATATTGGTTCGGCCGACGCGACTTCGGATGTTTCGCTCTTATGGCGTTGACATAAAGCTTTTCCGTCCGGCTTACGCCGCGGCCACGACATCGGTCTAAGGTGATCGGCTTAGCGGAAAACGTATGGTGCTCCCTCTTGTACCCATATCGGCATCCCGCTCCAACTCATGGATTCGCTCGCCGCTGGTCGCCTTAGACCAATGTCGTGGCCGGGCCGTTAAGCCGATTTCGCGTCGACTGATTTGGGGAGACCCTAATACAAATTAAAGACACTTTAGTATTCATTGTAACAAACGGGCAGGCAAAATGAACTAATTCGAGTTTGTTCGAAAAGTGAAGGCGCGTAAATTGTTTATTTAGGCTTGCCTTAACTTTTACGCACAAAATCTAAAGTAAGTTTAAATAAGGAGATTTCCATAGAACCAGCAAGTTATTAGATATATATTATTTACTCCGCGGATGAATATGACAACTTTATAACTTAAAATGTATTAAAACTACTAAGTAGGTACTACGATTTAACGGTCAAGGATAAAGTGTGAAGAAATAGTGTAACGATTGAAAAATCTAAATTAAAACTATAATAGATAATATTATTATAAAACACAAATAAGAAATATCAAATCAAATGGGACCACGCAAACTCCACGCATTTATAAGCGAAATCGCTCCACTCCGTCTAAAAGTCTACACTACACCGTATACTTATACCAATATAATGGTATAATTCGGAGTTATACTTATGTATACTTTGTGTATACACTTTACTTTGTCTGGTTTGTCAGTTACCCCGCGTTTGTGGCGTCGACCAGTCGCGTTCGATTCCAATTTCAAATTACTTTGAAAACAAATGACAGTTTCGGTCAGTGTTTTGTTTTAGGATCGTCTGGATGATTCGTGTGTTGAATTTTAAATAGATTTGAGTAAAAGTCGCGAAGGTCGAATGTGTTTGTGTTGGAGTTTTCGTTGATAATTTTTGTTTACTCGTTCTTAATTGTGATATAAGAATTGGAGGTCAAGTTAGCTTGTAACGTGATTTGATTCGGGATTTAATGATAATTTTAGATAATAATATTAGGTTTAGGGCTTGCAACTCGCATATTTGAAAAAATCGAATACTCGGGCCATTTTAATATTCGAATAATAAGACATGTTATTTGAATTATAGTTTTTTTTCTTACTTAAAATGATTAACTTTAGACACTTTACAACAATAATTACTACCTACTTTCCTTCGCATTCCTCATCATTGCTATTCCAGAAAACGGATGTGTGGTTTTTTTACGTAGTTTCTGTAAATATTGGCACACCCTAGTAAAACAAACCTAAAATGAACTAAGAGGATGACAAATAAAGTAATTTTACTCACGTTTTCAATATTTCATTATATTCTAAAAACTATTCGAATATATCAAAATCAAAGACGGAATATTCGAATACCTGAAGGTTTCGAATATTTGCAAACCCTAATTTGGTTATGATTATGACAAAGTTTTTTTTTATGAAAAATCAGCTATTAAGTTGTAAATGTCTCCGTCAAATTAACTCATGTTGTCAAGTTATTTTTTTTCGTAATTTTTAAAGTTTATCTCATGATAGGTAACCTACCAGTTATAAATAAACAGCAGGTATGTACAAAACAGGAAAATAATTTTGGCCTTCCTAATAAGTAGGTAGGAAGGTATGGTAGAGATGGTACGACCAGACATTGGGTTATACCTAAAGCCTCCATAGGCTATGATGATACTTACCCGTTTATAATCAAACAGGCTCATTATTTTTGCATGTAAATGTGATGGAAAAATACAGTACTTTAATAGGTAATTGAAACTGTATGTTAATACTATTTAGATACGGGTACAGGTACCTACTTATTATTTATCTATAAGTGGGTAACAACATAAGAATAATATTTTCATCACACTTGCTGTCTAAGTGCACCATTCCTTGAATACGTAGCGGGAGTAATAGAAAAGTGTAATTCCCTAGGGAGTAATAGAAATGTCAGTCATTTTGTCTTAAAACTTTTTTTTTGTCGGCAAGTGTGATGAAAAACATTGTATGCACAATGTACTATTAATCATTTCCAATACGTCTTAATGGTGCCCCCACAATTGCATGTTATGTTAACGAAAGAAAGATAATAAATATCTTGGGATATCTTACACAAATCGACCTAGTCCCACAGTAAACTCATTTAAGGCTTGTGATGTGGGTACCTGGCGACGATATATATAATAGATAGATACATATAGATAATAGATAGATACATATAGATGCTTAAATACATAGACAACCACGACCAAGGAACAAGCGTTTGTGATACCTAAATATTACACAAAGAATGCCCTCGCCGGGATTCGAACCCGGAACCTCCAGCTTCGTAGGCAGGGTCACTACCAACTAGGCTACAGAGGCTGACAAATATAATGTTATTTAACATTTTGTAACGTCAATTTGGGAGCACCTTTAACCTTCGGCATGCGAGGTGGGTTATACCACACCCCAAATGTATGAAAACGTCAAAAAAAATTAACCTCTTTTTTCTTATTTATTTTGTAAGCTATTAACATCATATGATTATGTTAGGTATTTCAAGGACAAACAAAAGAGGTCACAAGTAACAATCAGGCGAGTCAGCGGAACTCAGGTCATAGGTCAATTCATTATTATATAGGTAGTAGTAGTGTTAAAAATAGACTCGTGAATTTTAGGAATCAATTACGAACTGTTGCATACCTACAATAACCTTTCTACGACAGCTAAAATAAGAATAATTATTATTTTCTCCGGTTACTGAGATAATTATTCAATAAGTAAGAAAAATATTTAACGTCAAAAGCTAAAAATATGATTAAAACGTAAGGGCAATTGTCCAGTAAATACGCTTTTTTTATCTTACATTGATCAGAGCCATTTGAAGGCATAATACACCGTGATCTCTAATAACCCGAAAGATTGAAACCACGCATTTTTGATGTAAAAACAAACAAAAAATATTATATGACTTTTGTCATTTTTGGCGGAAAAAAAAAAAAAAAATATTTTTTTTTTCAATTGTTGTTTAATTTTTGAATGTATTTTAACATAAAAAGTAAAAGTTATTCATGAAACTAGCACTTACAATGAGTGTTAAGGTTTTTTTTTACAAAAACCTCATTTTTAAAAGGTTTTATTTCTCACTTTCGACATCTATTAATGAGGTTAATGAGACTATTCTCCATAATGACACCAACGCCGTTCAAAAGACCTTTCGTACCGAGTTACAATTAGAAAATATGTTTTTTTTTTATTGGTAATAACTCTGAAACTAGGCGATATCCAGAAAAGTTTATACGACATTATAGTTTCTAAATGTGGTCAGGAACACACTGTTAAAATCTTTCGGGTTATTAGAAATCACGGTGTATATCTTTACATCATCTTTTGTTGGCATTTAGTCAATAGGTATGTCATTTGCTTTGACATATAGGTCAAAGCAAACTTCTCTACTTCGTTGATGATAAAAGTAGTAAAACTATTAATTACGTTTATTGTAATTATTTGTATAGGGGTAAATACTGATATTTAAGAGACTGATTTTGCATAGTTAGAGGTAAATACCACGTAGTCACGTAACTTTATTAAAAAAAACAATAAATAAGGAGATTCACACAAATTTGCAATTTACAAAAAGAAAAAACGTTTCAAACCTATGTGTTGACCATCGTCGTGCTAGTTTCTTAGTTTTGCCTAAAATACGCACAAATTATGGAAAAAAAACGATAACTTTTGAAGGTGCGCTGTTGTCTGTACAATAAAATACCGCCTGATATTAAGAATGTAAACTCACTCAACAAATTCAAAACAGAACTCGCTGAATATATCATGGAAATCTATTAAATTTTAATCCGTTGAGTGGGTAAAGTTGCTAAATACATTTGTATAGATGTACAAGTCACTGATTAATCAACATGCATACATTAAGTGAGGATATATGTAGTTAATAACAATATCTTGGGTTGTAGTTATTGGCAAGATTGTTGTATTTTATTATTTTTTTCTTTTTTATCATCGTATCACAATCATACAGGTAAGTATGTGTTGTCCGTCCTAAATATGATATACATATTATACATGTACTGATTTCTTTTTTTGCGGTGGCAACAACCTTAATTAATGCATGTATGTACTTTATGTAATGCAGTAACTAAGTCCTCGTGGAAGTGACGTATATCTTAAGGGTCGGATTCCCGATTTTGTCGTTTTAGACCTATTTTCGAACAAAGAATTTGTTAAGTAAATATTACTCTACAAACATATTTCTTACATGAACTTATTCAGAAAGAACCCATGCAGAGGCTCCAATTGATATTATATTTTATATTTACATGGATTTCCTAGAAATCGGCTCTAAATGTACCGAAAAATCCAAAAATTGCATATTTTTCGAACACGAAGCAATGCATATTTTTCTTTAACAGGCATAAAATATTCATGTTAATTTAAAAGCCAGATAACTGAATTAGTGCATCAGGGCATATTCATATTTTTCCTCATAAAGACAACGAAGAAATTTAATCCTTAATTTAAAATTGCGTATATTCTCCATACAAATGGCGACACGAGTCAAAATTCTCCTTTGACTCAGATGGCGCGAGCGCCTCCTCGAGGTCGGACGCACGCCAAATCGCTCCCGTTGACAGCTCTTTTTGACATTCAAAATGACATAAAATCATATACATATACGTCAAGGGATGCCAGTACTCAAAGTATCTTTAAATAAGTAGGGAAAATCAGAAGGAAGAAATTCTTTCGAACCCCATCATTTATTTAAGTTTCTTGTTATTTTTATGACGGAACACAAGAAAACTATAACAACTGATTCTAAATAAAACTCAATACTACCTAACACGTATAAGTTACATTCGCAAAAACGATTAAAAATGAAAAAAGTTTACGGATACGATTTGCTGTAATGGAGTTTATTTTCTATACTCTGGCAACAAAATACGTCATTTGAAAACACATGTGACGGCTAGAAGTCAAAACGATAGGATGTCAATTTAGTTATAATAATAATAAGAAAGATAGAATATGTTTGTTATATAATTATATTAGTAGGTATACATATTCAAAGTGATACGAGTCTTTAATTAATGGTTGATTAGTGGAATAAAATCTGTGCTCATCGCCACCGCAATTTCTGCGGCCGCGATTTCTTGGTAAGAAAGTATATACCGCATCTTCTCAGTACATTCAATATGGAAAGTAAATTATTTTTGAAATAAAAATATGAAAACTGATAAACTCGCGTATATTACCTAATTTTAATATCTTTCCGACGTTTCGAACACTTTACAGGGTTCGTGGTCTGCGGATGACTGTTTTCATAGTTTTATTTCATGTGTAATCCTCGCGGTAACCGAAGAAAATATTATGCGTCTTATTTTTTATTTATTCAAATAAGTTATAGTATAACAGTAAAAACCATATCCTCGCGAACTACAAAGTACATAAACTTTAAGCTCAGCTTTAGATTTTGATGTCTGACCGGCAGTCGTATCATGGAAACTGCGGCTACGGCACACAAAATAAGCTGAACTGCACATAAATAAGTTCGGAAACGTAACTTATTGGTTTTTGGTTTGAAACTACAATGATTTATTTATATATTATAGTTATATTCTCTTTCCAGAAATGGCACGTACGCTTTACTGATAAATACTTAAATACTGAAGGATTCGCTGAGTGGCACAGGACTCTATCAATACGGACACAAAAGGTACCTACTAGTTTCAATTCGTAAATTTCAATACATTCCTAGTTATTTATTTGTATTTTCTTTATTCTTGTTATTATACGATTTGAATATTAGATAATATCAATAATATGCATGAATTTATGGCCACAGCTGGATATAAATTTTTCACTTTTGTATATATGTATATCTGCTAGCCAAAACTGTCACTACTCTTAGCAACCTCGTATGTCAGTATTGAATCAGAACTGAGATACGAGCTTTATTTCGATGACGTATTTGTTATTTTAGTTAGTTTTGTTTGTCAATTGGAGAATTATTTGTACCTATGGTATTAATATGTATCCGTGGAATGGAGTAAGCTTGTAGTGTTTATATTATTTTTGAGAAGTTTAGTAAAAACGCTTTATTTATATACGATATATAAAGCGAGTACCACTATTCACCTATTTGCGATTTTTTAAATCCAGCCGCCCGCCAGGCACAATTACGACCGTGGTTGCTAAGCAACGAAAAAAAACAACGGATGTCATTGCGGTTTCAAAGAAACTATGTATTACGTATTACTATATTTTTTCTTCTTGTTGATTATACTTGAAATATAATAAAATAAATCTTACAATAATGTGGTGAGTGTAAACACCGGTTCCGATCCCTCAGTTAAATTTTTATTCGTATGACATTTAGAGTTTTAATAATACAGTCGTTTATAGTATAGTGTACGAGTATGTACCATTTAGATTTTTATCCACTGAACTGAGACAATTTCTCTCATCTTCTGAGATGTTTCTTTTGGTAGATAAACGTTTGACATATTACTGGTTGTTTCAGAGTCTATAAGCAGGACGCAAAGAGTGAGTAAGTAATCTTTACATTTTTATAGTATAAGTAAGAAGTATTTACTGATATATAGTTTGTGACACAAATATCGTGTGGTGACGGCAGTAAGAATACATTTGTCACCACCCCAATTCTTCCCGCAGGTGTCACAAGAGTCGAAAAAGGGATTGAAGTGGCGATTTACATTTACCTCCTAATGCATCCACACGCATAAGTAATAGGAGTGGCCTTTGTCTAGTTTCAATTCATTTTTATGGTTCCGTACCACAATGAAAAAACGGAAACTCTTACAGGATTACTTTCTTGTTCGTCTGTCTGTCAAAAGGTGATGATGTAATCCATGGAATTTCTCATATTATAAGCACACATAAAACCGTTTTGAGATTTATCAACCAATAATCCATTTTTCTTCAAAAAGTGATACTTCCTTACTTAGGGAAGTGGAACTGCCGATGAAGGCTAGAACGGAACTTCGGAACACTTTGGTGTTTTGTCTGTATGTAACTGGTTATGCATTTTAAGCAATGAAGATGGTCGTGTAAGTTATTGTCAATTACCAGTTCTGATGGGGTGTTTCCTTAGGAACCTTAGGATTCTGTATTATCATTTAAACATCAAGCATTTTCATTTATGCGTTTTAATGTAAGTAGGTGGAACTGCTGATAAAGACCAGAACGGAACTCCTTAACGACACGTGTTTCACTTTTGGCAGATATTTCTGATTGATTGTGTATGTTATGGAGCAAGTTCTGGACAAAGAACAGTTTAGATGGTAGGTTCCTTAACCCTTAAGGAATTAAGGGAACTGATAAATGTAGAGTATTTATGTAAGCTACTCTTTAAAAGAGGTTTCATACTAATGTACCTTTTTAGGGTTCCGTAGTACACTAGGAACCCTTATAGTTTTGCTCTGTCCGTCTGTCTGTCCGCAGCATAGCACAGTGGCGGTTAGTACTAGATATCTGCAATTTGGTACAGATATACATAATATTAATTATGCCGACAAAGTGGTAAAATAAAAAATAGAAAAAAAATTTTTCAAGTGCCTAACCTGGTGAAGTGTGAATGATTTTTTTATTTGCTGTAATCCTATAGTGTGCAATATCGTTGAAGAGGTCTTTGAAAAAAATAAGAGATTTTCAAACGAAGTTTTATTATTCTAAAGTCAATATTTTCAGAGATATACGAAAACTACGGAACCCTAGCATAAGCCGACATGCTCTTGGCCGGTGTTTTATTACCTCAGGAGCTGCTAATATTATACAGGTTGTTCTAAAGTAAAAAAAAGGAGTGTGGATTACAATGTGGCTAACAAGATTTAATCATATCACGTCACCAGACGAGTCGCAGTCGTCGTCGTCAGTGGCACAAGAGTAACGAAGGCTGTCATGAACTGTTCCTTGGTGAACCGAGGAAATTCCTGTTCTTAATAGTAACGCAAAAATTACGTAGGTACCTTGCATACATTTTAATGTTTTTAGTTAACCTCGTGCCTACATTAGGTACCTAGGATACATGTAGGTAAGAGGTAACTTCCGTGTTGCATTGCATATTGCACAAACAAAGTACCTAATAATAATGTTGCTTTTTTTCGGTAGGTACTATGTTTTGATTATAGCACGAGCAAATACTCGTACACGTTTATGTGACGTAGGTAACCTCCAAAAATGGTAAATTACAAACATATTCTTGTAAATTCGACATTCCATTGCGTATTTTATACATAGGTAAAAATAAATGTAAACAATTAGAGACTCAATTTATTGTTCATTTGAATGACAATGTCAAACTTCATGTATGAGCTGTTTTTTCTGGTAAGATAAGAGTGCAAAGGTGGGATCCAAATTTATTTTAATGTAGGAACTTGAAACTTTAATATTAATAAGGTATTTTACAAGAGTACAAGAAATTTAATTTAATCATTTCTTAAAGGTTAAAAGGGGATTACAATTTTTATTGGGTTGAAGTTTAACTTAAAGCTATGATAATTCCTATAAAAGTATTTTTATAACAAGGGGATGCAAAGTTACGATTGGAGACCTAAAACATTGTAAGAGATTTACTAAGTAAAATACGAAAAAAGCGATAATATATCAGAGTGCAGGAAAATTTAATGATTGAGAGGGTTAAGTAGGGGTGTAGATTTTGTTTAAGGAGACTAAGGTAGACAATAAATTTAGTGTAAATTACTAGGGCTAGAAAGATGGCATCTTTACAGGAGGTTACTTATACAGGGTGGAAAGGGACGACGTTCCTTCCCGCTACCGACCGAGTCTACCAACCATTACGATGAAATTTCTGTATGGGACCAACATCGAAAACGTACATGGAAAATTGACTTTTTAAAGATATTTCTATTTTGGTACTATACTGAAAGTTCATCGTAATGGTTGATAGACTCGGTCGGTAGCGGGAAGGAACGTCGTCCCTTTCCACCCTGTATAATTATTTGTATACAAAATGAGAAACCATTTTATAAGATTTAAACCCTAAAGTGGTTAAAAGGTAGTTGAAAGTTTGTATGGAAATAGTGTGATTTTAAAGATAGCGACTTGATACGTCGTATTCCAACTGCTGATAAAAAATAAGACAAATCGATTTCAGCGTTTTTTTAAAATATTTATTCCTTAACACTTTTGACGCCGGTGACAGTGCTCACCGTCAAACAAGTGTACAAAAAAAAATGTCTTTAAACCGAAACTTTGTCTGAAGAGTATATTTTTAAGATAAGATTAAGGGGTGCCTGACGTGTCGCATAACGTCGATTGTCCTAAAATTTTATGGCTGAGAATGTTTAGCATAGTGTTAAATGGCATACTACTCGTTTAGCCTACTTTATTTTGTGCATACACATTTAAAACACCTACACTATATTTATCCTAATATTGATTACTCGATCGTCGAATTACCTACCTAAAGCTTAATAATCATAATGTTCATTGTTTCCTACTGCTCAAACTGTAAATTTTCTTTGCACCTACAATTGTTATGTCCGAAATTTCATTGAAAAAAGTATATTAACAATATGGTGAATGGTTTAAAATAATGTTCAAGTTCAATAAGCCAGGGTAAAACCGACTTGGAATGGTTAGGTTTCTAGGAAAGGCGGAGAGAAAGGCGTAGTCTATAAAATACTTCAGTATTTTTAATCAATTATTTACAAACCCGAATTATTTGGAAACCCGAAAAAGGGGCTATAGGGGAGCGAAGCGCCCCACAAGAGGGGCTCGGGGGCGAAGCCCCCCTGTATTAGAAAATAATGAATCTGTACCTCCCCTACTCTAACCTGGATAGGTTCGTTAGGTACCTTTTATCCCTTAGATCAGAAATAGAAGTCCCGCGCAGCGGGGCTTCGTCGACCGGTTCCTAGGTATGATGACTAAAATTCTTTGGACAACAGGGTTGGGTGGTTTAAGGGAGGGTTAAGTTTAAGGAAAATATTTTTTTAAAGGTCGTTTGTTAAAAGTAGTTAGTTTTAGTACATTAAATAGTAGGACCATCACAATTATGCACAATTATTATTCGATACATACACATTAGACACGAAAATCATTAGGACAAACGATATTTAGGAACAACCAAGTTAGGATCAACAATTTCGGCAAAACACGACAAAATACCTATGTGCTACAATTTAGGCCATTCATTTTTCGGCTTAAAGTTGGTAAGCGACAAATTTTTCGACATAAAAAAATTATGCCACCCGATATAGACCTAAAATTAATTCCAACCTTTTTAGGGTTACGTGGTAAACGAGGAACCCTTATAGTTTCGCCATGTCCGTCTGTCCGTCTCTCCGTCTGTCTGTCCGCAGCATAGCTCATAGGCCGTTAGTATAAGAAATTTGCAATTTGGTACACGTATACGTACCTCCATATCAGTCACACCGAAAAAGAGGTAGAATAAAATATATTAAAAAATATTCGAGCACCTCCCCTACTATAAGTAAAGTCGGGATGTTTTTTTATTTTACTGTAATCTTATAGTATGGGGTATTGTTGAATAGGTCTATAAAAAAAATCGGGTAAAAAAATAGAGTTTTTTTGTAAGTTAACGTTTTCGGAATTAACCGCTAGGTTTTCTTGCCCCCAGGGTCCGCTGGATGCGGGTGACGCAGGATCGGTCATTGTGGCAATCTTTGGGAGAGGCCTATGTTCAGCAGTGGACGTCTTTTGGCTGATATGATGATGATGATGGATGATGATGATGACATTACGATACAAGTGTGAAAAAAGTAAAGGTTAGCGATAAAATAAAACACGACTGAAAGGAGTGTTTTAAATCGACACGAGATTTTAGGGTTCCGTAGTAAACTAGGAACCCTTATAGTTTCGCTACGTCCGTCTGTCTGTCTGTCTGTCTATCTGTCTGTCTGTCCGCAGCATAACTGAGTGACCGTTAGAATTAGAAATTTGCAACTTGGTATAGTGTACATATTAATCAGGCCGATAAATTGATAGAATAATATACAAGGTGATCCTATTTAACTATGCGTATTGGACATTAGGAGGTAAATGCCCATAATAGCCACGCTGGGCAAAAGGGTTGGCGATCGCAGTAATTTGTCCACTGTGACGATGCTGTGCTGCTGCTGCTCATCATCAATCTTCTATAAAGAAATAGTTATTTGTTGTACAAGGGTGCAAAGTTGTATTTTACCCGCGAGCATGAAATTGAAACAAGAGCAAGCGAAAGGATTCCATAGTTGAATCACGAGCGAAGCGAGTGGTTTTAAAACAGAAACTTGAGCGTAGCAAGTGTTTTAACTTACGAGAAGTAAAATACATTTGCACTCGTGTGTAGCACAAAACTTTTCCCCTCACTATAGCGAGGAACAGGAGGAGGTTTCTGATATGAATGATTAAAATTGAGGTAGGTCTTCATAGTAGCAGAAGTGCTGAACCACCACCAGTTTTCTGTTTTAATCTTTTAATTTCCAAGTTTTGCCCATTCAAAGTTAAGAGTGGGGTCAAATTCCTGCTTTGTACAAAAGCAGATCTAACTTTTTTTCTATACGAGGTAACGAAATAATTATTACTTTGTCATTATATTTTCTAAATGCAGTTAGAAATACGTGGTTAATTTTTTTTGGGTTCATTAACGGGCACGGTGTATACAGTCAATTGCAATCGCCTGGATTTAATTCAATATTTTCTCATTGAATTCATAGGCATTTAAAAGATTAAGGTCATAGTTATATTTTAATCTGCATAAATATAACAAGAGAAAAAATGCACTAGATGAGCATTTTAAAAATTCGTATTTCGGAAAATAGGCAAAATAATTTTTTTTTTTCGAAATCTAACTAAAGAAGATGTCATCTATAATTTATGATTAAAATAAAGAAAATATTTTATCTTCCACATTGATTTTTTTAGAGTCAAACATGAGCATTTTCGAAAGTCTCAATTTTCATTAATATTTTTATATTACAAGAAGTTGCTCTAACACATTTATATTTATTTAACAAAATGAACACGGCAAGTACTTTATTTTTAGAATAAAATTATATTTGATATGCACCAGGGTTGGCTCAAGAACCAATTGAAAATATAATGACAAAGTAATAATTATTTCGTTACCTTTTATAGAAAAAAAGTTATGTCTGTTTTTCCACAATTAGAAATTTGACCCGACTCTGAATTTTGCACGGGCAAAACTTGGAAACTAAAAGATAAAAAAGAAAACTGGTGGTGGTTCAACACTTCTGCCACCATGAAATATATCCTCAATTTTTTTCATTCAAATCAGAAACCACGCAGCACACTCGATTTGTTGATTTCACCTGGAATGACCCTTTACCATTATTTCGTTAGGTCGGTTGGTCTTTCTTGAGTGAAATCAAATTTCTTATGATTTTTTTAACACTTTTTCCTAAGTTTTCAGCTTTGTTCAAGTGGGGAACAAAAGAAATAAACGAACACTGACGTCGTTTATACCAAGAAAGAAAATAAGGTATGCGAGTTACAACCCGCAAATGGTAGGTATATAAACCCCTAATATTTTCATTTGCAAGTATAAGTATTCTTTTTTTATATATAGGTGTCAGAGGGACAGCCGAGAACGGGGGGGGAATATTTTTAGCTACTGATCGTATCTACTTACAAAGGTGTATACTATGCATGGACGCACATAATTAAACACAAGGTAAATTACAATCTTTTATTATACTGGTTCACAAATGATAAACCTCTGTTGTGAGAAGAACCAGCAAGAAACTCAGACGGTCTTACATTTTCCAAACTTTAAATAATCACAGCAAGTACACACTTAAAACAAGACTATTTACAACACTATAAACTATACTGATAGAAAACGACTGGAGAGTTATAAGCTTGCGTCCATGCATCATTTACTCAACCCTGGAATGCTTTATTCCAACTCTAAATCAAGAATGAATCCTGAATACTGCGCTAGTGACCTTTTATACCGTCAACTCACAAACTACCTGCTTCCTAGGCGGGTAGATACCAACATGACATTTAATGTCTACCTACATGGACCAAGCAAAGAACATCTCAAGCAAAACATTGCTTATCGTTTTCTAGATTTTATAACTCGTTAACAAATTAAATGTAAACATTGCAAATAAGACTATTCAGACGTTCGATGACTCGACATGTCGTACACGTCTGCGCCAACTGAAGCATGTCTCCGACATAGGTAATATATTAGTAGAGGTCCAAATGGAAAAAATTGTGCGCTGTGAGTTACAGTTTTGTAATTTTTACCAGAGCTAGAGGGTGTAAAAATAAATATTTTTAGATGTGGAGGGAAAACCAATTCCCCCCCTGAACGAGGGGGGAGGGGGGTCAATGTGCAAACGGAAGGGTTATGTTTAAAAATTTTTCGTCTAATATTTAGGCCTACTATTCATTGTTTGGTATCATTTTCATATAAAACATACACGAAGAATTCATTTTTGATAATAAAAATGAGGATTTTCATATATAAAAAAATAATTATTGGTATAAAGGTAAAATAATCACCGTTTTTATTTTGATTGTTGCGTTATATAAGTATTACCAAATAAATATATGAAAATAAAAAAATACTACAAGATAGCATATTTATTGTAGTTTTTAAAAATATATACTTTTTGGAACTTTCCATGCAAAAATAAGTTATAAAAAAATTGCACCTGTCGCGTACCTCGAATAAAAAAGGGACGTTGCTTTGACTTGTTGTTGACAGTACGTTTCTACTGCGGGAATTTAGCGATTTAGCGTAAACAAAATACTCCATAAGGGCAAATTGCATGAACTTGGGTTAACCAAGCACCCCGGGTTAAACGTTTATTTCACACGGAATTTGATAATTGATAAATTTCTTTTGAAGTAAGTGACTGACCCGACACTATACAGAGGATATCCGAGACATCAGCCTATGTGATATTAGAATGGCTCTTGAACAGCTCAAAAATAACAGGGCGTCTGGGGAAGACGGAATTATAATTAGCTGAGCATCTGAAGCCAGGTGGTAAACCAATCCTTATGGCCCTTCAGAAGTTGTTCAACTCCGGTAGGGAGAACGCCTTAGGCATGGAACAGAAGAATATTGGTACTGATCTTGAAAAAAGGTGACAACGCCTTATTGAAGAACTACCGATCCATCTCACTTCCGAGCCATATTTATAAGATGTTTTCAAGAGTCATTACGAATCGTCTTGCACGCAGGCTTGATGACTTCCAGCCTCCCGAACAAGCCGGTTTCCGGATTGGCGTTTCGTAAATGTTATACAGAAGACCGAGGAATAGGTATAACCTGCCCCTCTGTTTAGCGTTTAGCATTTGTGGACTACGATAAGGGGGGTTTCCATGACGTACTAATGCGGTTTAATTTAGGTCGAGAGAAAGGGACAAGGCTATACAAGTCGTGTATCACTGCCCCTTTCCCAGAACCTAAACTAAATCGCATTAGTACGTCATGGTAACGCCCAAGGCCTTCGATTTGATCGAAACTGGGCGTACTGCAGTCTCTTTAACGATACCAAGTAGACTACCGCTATTTTGAAATTTTGAGGTGTGTTGACGAAAGTGCCACTATATCAATCCGACTCCAAGACCAGAGCTTGAAGCATATTATACTGCAGCGGGGAGTGTTTAGCGTTTAGCATTTGTGGACTACGATAAGGGGGGTTTCCATGACGTATTAATGAGTAAGAGGTCAATCATCGAATCCGACTAGGTTGGGCAGCGTTTGGGAAGCTACGACGCGTCTTTTCGTCCAATATTCCGCAGTTCTTGAAGACAAAAGTATTTGATCAGTGTGGCAACAAACACTGATCAAAGATTTAAAAGAGTGATGACATACGGTACTGAAACGATGTCGCTTAGAATGGGCCTCATAAGAAAGCTTAAAGTCACCCACAGGGCAATGGAGAGGGCTATGGTGGGAGTCTCTCTGCGAGGTCGTATTAGAAATGTCGTAGACGATCCGCAGCAGAACCAAAGTATAGCTCCATAGCTCTCCGAATCACTAAACTAAAGTGGCAGTGGGCGGGGCACATTGCACGTAGAACCGATGGCCAATGCGGCGGCCTCGCAGGTGGAAGGCACAGCGTGGGCAGGCCCCCCACAAGGTGGACAGTGAAGGTCTCAGGAGTCCGCTGGATGCGAGTGGCGCAGGACCGGTCATTGTGGCAATCTTTGGGGCAGGCATATGTTCAGCAGTGGACGTCTTTCGGCTGATATGGTAATAATAATGATTTATGAAGTAAACGTATAACAATTGATTGTCAAATTCCATATGATATAAACTTTTAACGTGGGTGAACTGGGTTAGTTGTTTTGTTTAGTCCCGGTTAGTGAAAATTACCTTTATCGTCTTTGGTAATGAGATCATTACCTAATGACATTTGTAAAAATGATTACCCATTCCGATTCATATGATCAGATACTATATATCATACATGTGATCAGATAGACCAGATATATAATATACACGCGGTATACAATAATCGATAAAATCTAAAAATAAAATCTGATCAAATAAAATTCTTTTTAATCTTAGGTTATTTAACAAAAGAAGATCATAAAATATTCAATTTACTTTCATATCAATAAATATTTACAATTGTAATATTAACAATAATATGCTAGTACAAAAATATGTATAATCTATGAGCAGTTGCCGGCACAAAAGTCTCTTTTTTGAGATTACGCGGAGGTTTTTGTTGGAGGTACGCGTCAGGTAAATTTTTTTTCAGTGAATTTTTGTATGAAAGACTACAAAATGTGTATATTTTGAAAAACTGCAATAAATATGCTATCTTACACAATTTTTTTAAATTGGATAAGTTTGTTTTTTAATACTTATATGACGCTTAAATTAAAATAAAAACGGTAACTTTTTTACTTTTACTCCAAAAAATCTACATTTTTATATGAAATTGCACATGTTTATGATAAAAAAATTAAAAAATGGATTTTCCAGGTCCGTTTTACACGAAAATGATACCAAACAATGCATAGTAGGCCTTATTAATTAGTAAAAAAATATTAAACGCAACCCTTCCGCATGCACATTCACCCCCCTCCCCCCGCGCTCAGGGGGGGCATTGGTTTTCCCTCCACATCTAAAAACAACTATTTTAAGACCCTCTAGCTGTGGTTAAAATTACAAAACTGTAACTCGCAGCGCACAATTTTTCTCAACTTTGTATGGACCGTGACCCTTACTATATAGACAGGGTAAAAATTATTTTTGGGTCAGTGAGGGCAGCTACCAGATCCAGAGTAGCTATGCGAAAATGGTCTTATACGCCCTTCCTCGATTTTAAATGAGTGAAAATTGGCGTTACTGATTTTGGGAAAATCATACGGGGTTACCTTTTCTTGATGCCAATCGATCCTGTTTCTGTTCAGGATCAAAAGCTTGTATGACACCAAAAAAAATTTTTCGGCTAGAAAAGCCGCAAATCGAGATAATGAATGTAGCTAATGTTTCCACACAGTATTATTGTCATTTAGCATAGGAGGTATAATTATCGTGACATATGATGATTATGATGTAATTAAACTTTCACTCTTTCCATAGTAAATTTAACTATGAAAACAGTTTTCTTGAAATTTTGGCTTTTTTATACATTGCTATAAGTTGACCCCTAAGAAACTATTGGTACTGGATACGAATGGAATCGATTAACATAAAAAAATTAAGCGTGAAAAAATATTTATTAGTACCGATGTTGTATTTTTTGGTGTATGGTGTATTTTAGTGGGTCATTTTACGTCAGGTCCAAAACTTTGGAGGGCCATCTGTACTAAAAAAACGTCGTAGAAGACACGTGCAAAAACGAAATTCGTAACTCGTGTCGATTTAAAACACTCCCGTATCACTTGTGTCGAAATGTACTATTTTAACATTCATACAAATTGCGTGAGGATTTTAAATCTCGATTTGCGGCTTTTTTAGATGAAACCTTTTTTTTGGGTCTATACAAGCTTTTGATCCTGAGCAAAAACAGGATCGATTTTTTTTCCTAGTCTGTAGACGTGTCCCAATGCTGGGCAAATGTCTCTCCCTCAGATCTCCACAGCTCCCGGTTCGGTGCCAAGTCTGGCCAATTGTTGGCCAAGGCGTCCAGGTCGTCCTGCCATCTCCGCCTGGGCCTGCCTCGTCCCCGCCTAGTTTGCAGCATCCTCTTGGTGGCAGTGTCGCCGTAGATAAAATGTCTACGTGATAATTTTATCATTGTCAATGGTAATGAAGTTTGTCTATTAAAACTGTGTATATTTATATTACATTTTTTATCTTTTTATTCACAAGTACGGTTGCCACCAATTGCACTTGAAATTTATTTTTAAAATGGATCTTTTCAAATAGGAGACGCAGCATGACTTCAAAAAATTTAGAACAAATCTTAATTTGCTTTGCAGAGCTAAAACAGCAATGAGTCCATATATATTATGTATACTTCAAAGACAGGTAATAGAAACTTCAAAGATAGGTACTCTCTTTTCAAAATGGCAGATAATTTTGAATGTAACTTAGAAATAGAAGAGGTACTATTTTTTCACAAAAGGTAAAACAATGCAATATGAATTGATCGAATTCAGGATCTGATCCCGCTATTATTATGGTTACTGCAAAACCCTCTCGACGTTTTTATCAAAATCAGATAGATTAGATAATTATTCAATAGGGGGTTGCCTAATTAATGAACAATAGTATATTTAGTAGCAGCATTCCGCCCATGCGAAGCCGCCGTATCTAGTTATGGAAAATTACTTTATTTCCACAACATAATGTAATATTTATAAATGTACCGTGTGTAATTAATAATAACATTAATAACAATGATACCTCGTGTGA
Organism: Thaumatotibia leucotreta; assembly: GCA_025490895.1. NCBI lineage: Eukaryota > Metazoa > Arthropoda > Insecta > Lepidoptera > Tortricidae > Thaumatotibia > Thaumatotibia leucotreta. The sequence goes on from JALPQI010004206.1 coordinate 19,469, forward strand.
AACTAAATGTAATTTTTGGTAACCATTATAATGGCGGGACCAGATCCGTTGTAAAATAATTTGTACCTCTTCAATTTCAAAGTTATATTCAATCAGTCTGATCCCGCCATTATAACGTTATAATGGCGGAACCAGGTCCTGAATTCTGTCGATTCATATTGCATTATTTAGTACTGAATTGGTACTATTTGGTACCTGTTGTAAAAAAATGAGTAACTCTTCAATTTCAAAAAATATATTTCGAATAATTTGGTCCCGCCATTATAACGTTATAATGGTGGAACCAGGTCCTGAATTCTGTCCACATTCTGTCGATTCATATTGCATTATTTAGTACTATTTGGTACCTCTTGTAAAAAAATGAGTACCTCTCCCATTTCAAAATTATATTTGAAATAGTGTGGTTCCGCCAGACCATTTGAACCAGACTATTTCCCGCCATTATAACGTTATAATGTCGGGACCAGACAATTCGAAATATAATTTTGAAATGGTACTATTTTTTTTTACAACAGGTACCAAATAGTACCAATTCAGTACTAAACAATGCAATATAAACCGACAAAATTCAGGACCTGGGTCCGCCATTATAACGTTATAATGGCGGGACCAGACTATTTCAAATATAACTTTGAAATGGAAGAGGTACTATTTTTTTTACAAAAGGTACCAAATAGTATCAATTCAGTATTAAATAATGCAATATGAATCGACAGAATTCAGGACCTGGTCCCACCATTATAACGTTATAATGGCGGGACCAGACGGATTGAATATAACTTTGAAATTGAAGAGGTACAATTTTTTTACAACAGGTACCAAATAGTACTAATTCAGTACTAATAAATAATGCAATATGAATCGATCGAATTCAGGATCTGGTCCCGCCATTATAACGGTTACAATTTTTGTGGAACAACTCAAATTATTTTATAAAATATTTTTTAAGTTTTTTTTTTTTAAGTAGGTAGTAACACTACGATGTACCTATATAAAGTTAAATATTTGATGCCATATACCACAGAAAAAATACCTAAGCTTACCAAAGCCATAGGTGGAATTTGAACCCGACGTCCTCAGCTTTAGTGGCTGATGCTTAACCTCCTAAGGCCCGGGCCTTTTAAATATTTTTAGTCAGAAAGACCGAGGTGGCGTTTTAAAGAACAAAAAATGGCGACCATTGTTAAGTCCTGACGTCATGGAATTAATGTTTACATTGTGATTGAACGACCTTTAAAATTTTATTACCCAGGACTTAATGATGAACGCCATTTTGTTCTTTTAGAAGGCACTTGTGACTTAGGAGGATAAACCACTGGAGTGGCCGAGTGATGGTTTAGGCAACAGCCGCAAAACTGAGGACAACTCTCCAAATTCCACCGTTGGTAAACTTCGATATTGTTTATTTATTTAGTACCTATATGTCATCTAATATTTAAATTAGTAAATGTAATATTTTTTTTAAGATCTACTATTTTCTTGTAATTGTAATTCTTCAATTTACAGTTGTAATTGTAATTCTTGAAATAAAGTACTGATTACCGTTTAAGATAATATAATAAATGCCTTTAATGTTTTACTTATGTGCATTTTTATTTTTATAATGAATGCAATTTAATTTAGTAAAATAAGCTTCCTTAAACCTGATAGCTACTGGTAATAAGTCACATTAATAATTATACAAATGTAATGCATAATTCCATTCATTTGGCTTTTCACGGAAACTACTTCACCATTGCACTGAAGCGAATTGTGGAGAAGATAGAATCGGGTTTTTTCTTCAATATACGAAAATAAGAGATTGTGCATTACATCTATACACTTATTAATCTCATTAAACAATTTTTCAGGTATATTTAACTTCTTAATAATCTCCAAAAAGAAAAAATAAATAGAATATTTACCTCTGTAAATGTCAAATTAGTAGGTATGGACTCGCAAATGTGCGTTCGTTGGCACTGCAATAGTTGGTGGACTCTTGTGCGTTTGGCGCACACAGCAGTGGGAAAGTTGAATGTCTACGAAAAGCTGGTGATAGTGATAGTGAATACTTAGGGCCTATATTCAACAGTATCGTGTTCTGATCAGAAAAATGTTTTTTTTTTTATTATAGTGGACTAATGGCTCGCCTTACAACCAGTTGGTCAAACAGGCATACTATCGAACCAAGCCATTTTGTTCTAGCACAGATTTTTTTTCTCTTACTATTTCCTAATCAGAATACGATGCTGTACAGTCACCATCTGACATAGCGGAGCGGCCAGGGTGCTCATAAATGTCTGGGCAGGCCGCTATTATCATAGCGTTCGTGTGCATGCTCAGATATTTTTGAGTGCCGTGGTCGTTCAGATATATCTGATGATGACTAACAAATTGATTGATCTGTACTGAAAATCCATTTTTAGTACATATTTTTGCCGCACTAGTGCGAGAAATGGCTCATTTCTTGTCAGGTCGAAACTTCAGAGGGCCATCTGTACTGAAAAACGTATGATACACGTGCGAAAAGGAAATTCCTAGCTCGTGTCGATTTAAAACACTCATTTTATCTTCTTCCTATTAAATCTGTCTTTTGCATTGCATTGACACGAATATCGACTCGAAAAGACAAGGATAGTCTTATAAAATCTATCCCTCTCTATCTTTTTTACCATCTAGTACTTTGACAAGTGTAATTTTTCAAAAGAGGTAGTGATAAATTACAAACTCGGCCGCTTTCATTAAAAAAAATCACCAAGGTTCAATGACCCCGCTCGGTAAAATGAGGTAGTGTGCGTGAAGTGCGTGTGTGTGCGAAATGGGGAAATTTGACAGAATCTGAAAAATTTCCCACATCTATCCGACCCTTAAATGAGAATAAAATGTCTTTGAACCTAAACCTAACCCTGTAAGGAGTGTAAAGTGTTCAAAACGTCGGAATGCAGTTAAATTAATTAATATACGCGAGTTTATCCGTTTTCATAGTAATAATGTATATAAATCTAAATACTGGATGTCATATACCTGATATCTACCAAAGAAAAATACCGAAGTTTACCATCATCAAAAGCGCGAAAGCTGAGGGCGTAGGTTCAAATCCCACCTGCGGAGTTGGTAAACTTCGATATTTTTTCTTTGGAATTTGACGTCTAATATTTACACATATTCCTTTAAAAGATTTTTTCATTAAAACTTATATTTACTCGTACATTATAATTACTACTTATGTAGGTACCTATCTGTTTTATTTGCTATAATTCTCGATACTGAGCTCCCTGAAAGCGGATGCGCGGGAGTGGATAAATGTGCAAGAGCTAGCCAAAGAATATTGCGTATGTGCCAAATTTTTATGCATTTACTTTTTAAAGTCGATGAATAATGACGCATTAGCCTAGTACCTAATACGAGTACTCTAAAAATCCTCCACTTAGAAGGTATTTCACGATTGTTTAATATGCGAATCATTTAGAAAGCTTAGATAGTCGATCAAAGGCATCAAAGCAAATCCCATCGCGAGCGAGTAAAGGTGCGTTCAGACCAAAAGAGCATTCGCTGTTCTAACCTCCCACTCTACGAAATTCGATCGTTACACAAAACGTGATTGGTTAATTTCGTAGAGCGGGGGATAGAACAGCGAATGCTCTTTTGGTCTGAACGCACCTTAAGCGATGAGCTATGATAAGCAGAGATTGGAAAAATGTGCGTCATGGTTCGCAATAATATGGACATGACTCCCAAGTTGATTGATTAATTAATCATTTAATCATTTTCAGAAAATTACATATTTGGCACCGGTAACTATGAAAACCTTTTTGAATAGGTATCACCTTCAAGTTTCGAAATCAAATTTCAAGAAATTATTCGGTTGATTATTCATTTAATTTAGAGTCATGGCCATATTATTGCAAACAATGACGCACACATGTCTGATCCCTGATGAGAAGTAATAAATGTATGAGAATTACAGATCGAACAAAAAATCACGTGACCATTTCTATAGGTACATTATTATGGTCACGTGACTCATTGCTTAATTATCGTATACGATTGTATATTGTAGAATGGTTAGACCTGCTGGTCTTTGTCTCAACTTGAAAAAAAAAACACCCAATTCAGATATTCTCGAATATTTTTGTTATCCTTCGTTACCTACACAAAAAGTGCCAAATGAATGATGGCTTTCATTTCCGGTCTGAGACAATGGAAGGGACAGTAAAAGTGATAAATAGGATGATAGCCAAAACGATGATAACGGCAAGCGTAGTGTCGGACACATATTTTATACAAATGGCAAGAAATACCTAGGCAACTGGCAAACATAGTTTTCTCAAACATGCAATGAAATATAGTTGTTATGTTCCTTATAATAGACTGCGAAGTATGACGTTTCAGGTGCGACTAGGAAAAGAGGAGGCCTAGGTCGGCAAAATGCTATTTTTTAATTCCATTCCACATAAATTTGTGGCACAGACTTCGTGATTATGACATTCTGCCATTATGCATATAAAAAAAATAAAACTTTGAGGTTTTTGTTGTTTATTTCATTGCATATTTGAAAAAAACACTATAAATTCATTGCAAACAAAAACATGCCTAATTAATTAATCGCTCTTTCAACTGAGATATTATTTACTCGGGTATCTTACTAGGAATTGGAATTAGGACCTAAGAACTTGAATTAATTTACTCAGAAATTAGCAGTTAATTTTAAACTTTGGGTATTTTGACTAAAAAAAACTAAAAATAATTCAAAAATACTCGGACTTCATTAAGAACAATCATGGCTTCTGAAATTGTTCATACAGGTTTATATGTAGGTACTTCATCGCATCCTAAAGCTTCGCATTGTTCTTAATGGTCTACCAATCACCCTGTAGATATATTTACTACCATTTACTTCCACTCGGAGATAAGTGAAAGGTCCACAGAAAAACATGTCTCGTGCTTAAAAAAATCAGGGCAAATTCACACCTAATTCTGTAAAAAGTAAAGTGGTTTTTCCTTCTGTAATTTGAATTGACTAGATTATGTTCTTTCCGTGGTCCCTTCAAGTACCTACTTTCTGTCATTCAAACCAGCTCTTATGAATCAATCTGTTCTTCGTCAATACCAAATGGTCTCATTGAGAATGGTGAATATGAATGTCACAACATCAATGGTTCCAAAGTTCCGGTCACTTTGGGCTGGCGAATATTTATGATCGGAAATGTCAGAGGCCGAAACACGCGAACTCAGTTTTTACTTTTTATAGGTATATAGGCATTTACTTAAGCCTGTAATATGATACTATACAGGACGTAAACAATAAACTGTTGGGGCCGATTTAAATCACCAAAAATGACGTAACTGTAAGGGATTCAGAACGGACAAAAATTATGAACATGGTGCAAACCAGTACAGACACTACAGACAAACTTAAATAGTATTATGGACATGACTCCAAAGTTGATGAAATGAATAATTAAACGATTTTTTTGAAATTTGATTTCGAACCTTTGAAGACGAAAAGTTTTCAAAAGTTTTCATATTTACCGGACTCAAATAAATATGTTACCGGTGTCAAATATGTTATTTTATGAAAATGATAAAATCTTGATCAAAAATCTTCAAACATTGCGTTACTTAATACTTGAACACTCTCTAATGTCCATATTCTTGCGAACAATGACGCACATTTTTCCGATCTCTGGCTGATAAACTATTATGAAAATAAATATCTGCTTACATAATTATAATGTCAGCGCATTATTAATGGGCGTATTATATTATAACAGATATGCTAATAGGCGTTCACCATCCGCCCTATTTTATATCAGTAAGCAGTGTGGTTTCACACAACACATCAATCTTCATTAATTTATATTTAGAATTTAAACTTTCGTTAGACATAATAAATATAATTAAACGGTCAAATTCACGTATATTTAAATTATTCAGACCCTACGCGCGCCATGTTTCGGAGAGCCTAGGTCTCTATTAGGCGCGGCGGATCACACCTGCTCGTAAAAAGTGTTATTATATGCAGGCATACTTGAACGTAATGAGCTGTATTATGCCCATGGGCAATAATGGATTTTCATACGACATTACGTCGCATTAGCGCGGCGTGGCGCGCTTTTATAAGAATGATGAATTAAAGTCATCCCTGATTTTGAGAAATGATTTAGACCATTTTTGAGTAGTTTTGTGAAAATATATAGTTTTATTTACTTTTTTTGCCTCACAGGTGTGATGAAAAACATTGTGTGTGCCACGGGCGGTACAAGAATTAGGAACTCGTGTGAAGTAAAGCCCGCGCCTTCGGCTTGGGCTTTACTTTCACACTCGTTCACAATTTCTTATTTTTTATTTAAAAAAAAACTGTCACATATTGGAAAATTGGGAAGGTAAATAGGGTTCAAACTCTTCCAATTAGTCTCCTTTACCACCTCCAGAAATTCCTACATCGTTATCCCAAACACCCTGTATACACATCGCCCTCTCGGCTTTACCGAATTATCTAAATTATTCATCTAAAAAGAATGCTTCGGTGTTCTTAAACTAAATAAATACTAATCATTTTGTAAGTGAAACTAAACAGATGTTAGAGATAAATGAACATGACGTCATTATCGGCCACAAATGTTCCCTGGAATTTTAATTGGTTTACTATTGCGGTCTAGGTACCGGTATTTTTGTTGTGTAAGCCGCAGACATAGGAACTACACAGCACACATACAATACATATGGCTTATAATGAAAAGATGGAGTTCATAGGCTTAATTATAGCTTATTCGTCTCCAGAATCATCCTGTATATGGGCCATAGGTATCTACGTACCGTGTTTAGGCAAAAAACCTAACCTTGAGATCAAACATCTACCTATACTTATAGCTACATTATTCTACCTTGACCATAGGTACATACCAGACATGAGTTATATGTGTGGATTTTAAATATTTACTTGTATTTATGTACATTTTTTGTAATTGCTTCTTATGTCTGGAGTTCTGAACCTCTTGACAAGTTTTGTTAAAGTTTTGAAAGCATAATATTCATAATATGTTTTGTAACTACATATTTCTTACGTTCTATTATGAGATATCATATAACGGAACTAAATAATCCGTTTCTTACTCATATTATTAGATACCTACTGTAAGTTATAATAAATCTACCTACAGTCGTAATTTCAAACAGCAAATAAGACGAATTAGTATAAATAATTACGTTATCACATGAAAGTCTGTCAGTGGGCAGATAGACTTGAGTTTACTCCCGAGTAGTACAAACAAACATTACTGACCGATAAACGTCAGTTACCATTAATGTTAGTTATGTCTTGTTTTGTTAGGGTTCCGTACGGGCAAAAACGGAACCTTATTAAGACTTCACTGTTTGTCTGTCTGTGTGTTTATCTCCAGTGTGCTGTAGCCTGTAGCCGTACCACGTGCTGTACAGTCAAAGACAAAATAAGGTATACACAAAAATGTTCAAAAATATGTCCCAGTGCACTCTAATTCTGTGTAATAAGAACGTCGTAACATATTTATGAACGGTTGTTTCTATACTTATTTTTGCACTTGACTGTACCACGAGTTGCGAAGTGTATATACATATGTAATATGGATGATGACTGTAGTTAAAATAAATTATTTAACATTATGCACGACATAATACACGAATAAATTATTACTCAGACGTGATTTGCAGTAATTTTTGAACAAAACTTCTATTTAATAAATTGAAAAGAAATTAAAAGAGTAGGTCATTTGGCAGTAAGTACTCAAACGTGACGTCACTTTTGAGTATTTCATATAAAATTCCATAGTGGTGATCGTTTTGACAGTTCGAAAAAAGATGCTGATTTGACTTGCCAGTCATCATGCCTATTATACTGGCTTCTACCACTCTACTCTACCCATCTTTAAATAAGTTTGCTGACCCTTGACCTAAACCGTAAATTAATTTTATTTACCTAATTCGCAATTTATTGGTTTACGAGTTAATGTTAGCTATAACTATAAGTACACGTTTAAAGGTCACTTATAAGCAGAGATCGGAAAAATGTGCGACATTGTTCTCAATAATATGGATATGACTTCGAAGAGTTCGAAGTTGATTAAATGATTTATCCGATCTCTGCTTATAAGTAGGCATACCCCATAACATTGGCCTACCAGAATAGTTTACATTCAAAATCAGTTTATGAATAAAGAATAGTGAGTACGGTACGGAACCAATTGCGCGAGTCGGACACGCATTTGACCGATTTTTAATTGTTAAAGTCGTTAAGAAACTGTTAATTTGGTTTTGTTAAATAAATACATTTATTTTCATTAGTTCTACAACAAATATAGAGTAGGAAGAAGTACGATATAGATGTATGAATGTTAAAACTTTAAACAGTGCAGTGATATCATCGAGTGAGAAATGAATTGAACATAATATTATAATAAACATTTACTATGAAGTGATACTAAGTCTAAGTGAAAACCTGTCAGTGAACTGAACTAAAATAATTCGAAATGGCGACGGCTTCACATTTGGGTAAGCATAAATCTTACTTTCTTATTCTGTTCTGTATGAAGTACCTAATGAATGCAACAATTTGGACCAGCGGTCCTACCGGGAACTTACAAAACCGCAAATTTCGAGGATTTCTCTCTTTCACTCTAATGAAGCGTTCGTTGGAGTGACAGAGAAAAATCCTCGAATTTTACGAATTTAATTTTTCGCGGTAGTAGGCCAGGCCCGATTTAGTCCGCTCCGAACCATCCTTTATCTAATTTTTCACACAATACCTCGGATGTGTCGAGCGCAACTAAGTCGCGTTTCGTCAGAACAGTGTGAAAATTGTGAAAGCTTAGATCAGTAGGTACACTATACTGCAATGTCCCGTTGGAAAAGACACAAGAAAAATTAATCATTAGATTAATCATCAGTCCACTGCCGGACATAGGCCTCTCCACAGGTCTGTGGGCTCCCATGGCACTCCTCAGCTTACCTCTTCCAATCCCCGTCACTTTGCGGATACCATCGCCGCATGCTAGATGGCGCCCAACGCTATTCCATCGCGTCTCTCTGACAGTGGCGATAAAATCTATGACACAAACGCGTTGGTACTCGCCCAGTGCTCGCTCTTGTAGGTACATTTGATAAGACATGCCAGGGTAACTGTGCATTCACCGGATCATGGGGGCCGCACGAAGGTGGGAGGTGGAAGGCAGGGTGCGTCCCTAATTCCATATTGATCATCATTATCATCATCATCAGCCTATGATAGTCCACTGCCTATAATATTTCGTGGTTTCATTTTCGATACAAATTAACAGGTAGTCCTTTGACCTACAAGGCAACATATTCGCACGCTTTAATAATTTTATTTTATTAGTAACTGTATTGATTTTTAGCAAATCGATACACAAAAAAAAACTAGTTACATACCTAGCCTCCCCACTACTAGCAGCCGTTACAGCTCATTCTTTTTCCGTGCGAGGCAACGAGCGCACGCGCTCCTCCCCTCATAAAACAGTTGTTTCCAAGTTAGGTTTTTATACGGCTATAATGCCTAAACGATCTTTCGATGAGAAAATGGATTACTATCTACGAAAAATTGAGAAATTAAAAGATAAACACCGTCGTAAACGACGGCGTTATTCATTGTCATCTTCGAATGAAGAAAATAATAGTTATTTTCACGGTAAGTGTGTTTATCAAAAGTTATTTTGTTTCCTCCTATCGTGCATTTACTGTTCGAATCGAAAGTATTGTTACGATATATTGCCATAGATTCTAATTAGAACGCGGCAAAAGTCATCTACCCGCCATAGATTCCAAAGCGAACGAGGCGAATTACATGTATGCACGTAAATAATAGATTCAAACATGAACTATTAAAATAACGTATATTAATCATTATTCTTAACATACTTGGTTCATTGTCCTACAGAAGACGAGGCCTATTATGAGGAAACGGTACCCTTACCTTGTGCCGATGAAACGGTTATTACCACCGAGCCAACGGTTATCGATCAAACTCAAACCGAAGCCCCGGCAGTACCATCCTTGACGGCGCAGCCTGATCCGTCTCCGCAGCCGGCGCCGGCGTTGGAAACTGATGCTGGTCCACCTCTGGATCCCGAAATTTTACTAGCCTTAGGCGAGGCCACAGACTCGGGACCGCTTTGGGGTCAAGAGATACACAGTAATTTGACCCAGCTTTGGCTGCCGTTATTAAAATCTGGTATGAACAAGGAAACCAAAGAGCAGGCATTAAAACAATACCCTATTCTTAGCAATTGTACTTTGCTACAAGCCCCGAAACTCAACATTGAGATATCGGCCGCAGTCGCTGAAATGGTCAGGATACGTGACAAAAAAGTCGAAGGTAACCAACAACAACTTGGTACCGGGATAACGGCAATTAGCCGGGCAATGACGTCGTTGATGACTGGCGACAATAAAATCGATGCAATCAAAATGCTCAGTGACGGCTGTCGCATTTTATGTGACTTGCATTATATAGAAACTCAAGCTAGGATCAAGATGATTACGCCAGGTCTTGCGAAACCCTTTCTTAGCGTCATACAAGATAGCGAACGAGATGAGACATTGTTCGGCGTCGGCCTGCCAGAAAAAATTAAAGCCTCCAAAACAATTGAAAAGCAGGGGTTACAAATAAAGAAATCATTGCCTACGACTAGGCCTACCTACACTCCAGCCGTGGCTAGTACAAGTGGGATCCGCCAACAGTTTCAGGGAAACTGGAACGGGTCTCCTCGGTACCCGACAAACAGGGGGGGGCGAGGAGGCCAACGGAGATTACCCGCGTCGACGCGTCGACCAGCACCGACCACGTCGACACACCACAGAACGAACACGAGCAAGACACGTGCCCATCCGCGTCCATAATACAGGTACATTCAGGACGCGTTCAATATTTCTATAATTGTTGGCTAAATATTACGGATAATACTAATATTCTTAGCTGGGTACGGGATGGAATACCTATTCCGTTCGTAACGGAACCATTCCAAATAAGTTTACCTCAGATAAATCGTTCATCAAACGAACAACGGGAAATGTCTATAGCCATTGATAACCTACTCGAGTTAGGTGCTATATCACAGGTCGATCAATGTGATGACCAGTTTATTTCAGGTACATTTTTGGCCCCTAAGCCTAATGGTACGAAAAGATTTATTTTAAATTTAAAATCGTTAAATCGTTTTATACCTAAAACCCATTTTAAGATGGAGGATCACAGGACGGCTTGCAAATTATTACAAACAAACTGGTTTATGGCAACCATTGACTTAAAGGAATCGTACCTACTCATACCTATCCATAAAGAATCTCGTAAATACTTACGATTTCAATATATTGCGCCTAACTCAAATGAAACGATAACGTTCGAATTTAACGCCATGTGTTACGGTTTATCTATAGCACCTAGATGTTTTACTAAGATAGTTAGGGAAGTCGTGGCTCACTTGCGTCGACGAGGGCACAAATCAGTTTGCTACCTGGATGATATTTTTTGCTTAGCTAAATCCTATGACGAATGTCTTCGTAACGTTAATGACACGATAGCATTATTTGAATGTTTGGGATTCGTAATAAATTACGACAAGAGTCAATTACAACCACAACAATTGTGCAAATTTTTAGGATTTATGTATGATTCCACTCAAATGACTCTTTCGTTGCCATTAGACAAAAGAAACAAAATAGCCACTATGGTACAAAGGTATTTAAAACTACCTACTGTTTCGATCCGGGAGTTTTCTCAGTTGGTAGGTACGCTTGTTTCGGCCTGTCCAGCAGCGCGGTATGGTTGGTTGTATACCAAAATATTAGAACGGCAAAAATACATACTTTTGAGGCAGTACAGTAAATATGACGTTAGAGTAAAATTACCAAAAATAATATTAGATGACCTTAACTGGTGGGTTAGTAATATTTACATTATAGACAAGCCTATAAAAAGCGAACCATATGGTATGGAAATTTACACCGACGCATCGCGTACTGGCTGGGGAGCCTTTTATAATGGTTCCAGAATAAACGGTTCATGGAAAGACAGCGAACTTGCATTCCATATTAATTATCTAGAGTTGCTGGCAATATTTCTTGCTCTAAAATCATTTGCAAAAAATATTTCTGACATATCTATTTTGCTGCGCGTAGACAATACTACGGCAATTAGTTATATAAACCGTATGGGCGGTACACAATTCCAGCATTTGAGCGCACTTTCTCGTGACATTTGGCAATGGTGTGAGGCGAGACAAATATGGCTATTCGCCTCGTATATAAATACGAAAGACAATATAGAGGCTGATGAAGAGTCTCGCAGAGTCAATCCTGATGCGGAGTGGGAGCTGTCAGAAACAGCATATAATGCAATTGTGAACAAGTTAGGCAGTCCAGAGATTGACCTGTTTGCGTCTCGCACTAATGCCAAGTGCCGCGAATATGTATCTTGGAAGCAAGACCCAGATGCCATTAGCGTAGATGCTTTTACGATAAGTTGGAACGAGAAATTCTTTTATGCATTTCCGCCGTTTTGTTTGTTATTAAATTGTTTACAAAAGATTATCCAAGATAAAGCTACAGGTATTTTAGTCTTTCCGATGTGGCCTGCGCAAGCTTGGTATCCACAATTAATGGACTTATTAGTTTCGGACGTAATGGTTTTGGAACCTCAGCCAAACTTGGTATTATCGCATTTCAGACAGCGGCATCCGCTCCACCAGACGCTTACCCTGGGTGCAGCAGTGCTCTGCGGCGCGCGTTCTCCTACCGCGGCGTGCCGGCCACTGCCCTACATTTAATGACAGCGTCACTGTCTGATAAAACATTACAGCAATACGGCGTCTGCTACAAGGTGTGGTGGAAATATTGCCAAGATAATTCTTGTAACGTGTTTGACGCCTCGGTTCCTCAAGTTGCATCATTTTTGGCCGAGCTGTTCGAGACCGGTGCATCATACGGTACGCTTAATAGTCATCGTTCAGCATTGTCGTTGCTCTTAGGCAATGACCTTGCTTCAAATGATTGCATTAAAAGGATACTAAAAGGCGTATTTAGAAAAAGACCCTCTTTACCAAAGTACGCATGTACATGGGATCCTCAGCTAGTGTTAGGTCATATTTCAGAATGGGTTCCTAACAGCCAATTAAGTTTAGAGAAAATAACCAAAAAACTTGTAGTTCTACTGGCTTTATGTACCGCACATAGGGTACAGACATTTTCAATGATTAAATTAAATAACATTAAAATAAATAACAATGGAGTTGAGATTATAATATCAGATCTGATAAAAACGTCAGGGATAGGACGAAATCAGCCAGTTTTGTTTCTTCCCTTTTTCGGTGAAAATCTCTCAATTTGCCCGGCTACGACACTTATCGACTACATGTCGGTGACTCGAGAATTAAGACCTTCGAGTATTGATCATCTCTTAATCACTGTGAAGCGTCCCCACAGGGGCGCGACAGCACAGTCGATAAGCAGATGGATCAAACAAGTGTTGAGCGCGAGCGGGATCGACGTGGCGGTGTTCGGCGCGCACAGCGCCCGTCACGCCGCCACGTCGGCGGCGCGCGCGGCCGGCCTTAGTGTCGACATGATCCGCAAAACAGCTGGCTGGACTGCGTCATCCCAGTCGTTTGCTAAATTTTACCACAGACCCCTTATAGAGGAGTCAAATTTTGCAAAATCAGTTTGTTTGCCAGCCAATAAAAATGATTAATACCTATATGTAATTATAAACGACATTGTTTCGTTTGATGATCAATTTGTACTATAGGTACTTATTAAGCAAAGGGGTTGTTTGTTATAATTTGAATAAACCTGATTTATAAATGTATCATGAATATAAAATGATTTCACTCGAATCTCGTACTTTATTTATCGTGTATTTCTACGACTATACACGATACATCAACAAAACTCGATCTCTGAACAACTACCTGTTAATTTGTATCGAAAATGAAACCACGAAATATTATATATGATCAAACGAACTTCTTGAAGTGAAGTTCGATCGATATAATATGAGTGGTTTCATTTGAAGATACAAATCACCCGCCCGCCCAGCCCAGTTTTGTTGAGAGACGAGATCAGTAAAATGAGATTCCTACTTTGAAAAGAATGAGCTGTAACGGCTGCTAGTAGTGGGGAGGCTAGGTATGTAACTAGTTTTTTTTTGTGTATCGATTTGCTAAAAATCAATACAGTTACTAATAAAATAAAATTATTAAAGCGTGCGAATATGTTGCCTTGTAGGTCAAAGGACTACCTGTTAATTTGTATCTTCAAATGAAACCACTCATATTATATCGATCGAACTTCACTTCAAGAAGTTCGTTTGATCATATATTAAATATGCGTATAAACGCATAAGGAGGTAAATGCCCATAATCTCCAAGCTGGCCAAGCGGATTGGCGATCGCAGTAATGTGTAAGAATTCATTTGTCACCACCCCAACTTCTCCCGCGGGTGTCGTAAGAGTCGAATGAGGGTTTTAAGTGTCACTGACCATTCGATGATCGAAGATTAATGATGGGCGTCATCATAGTGGACACATTACTGCGATCACCAATCGGCTTGTCCAGCGTGGCGATTAAGAGAAATTATCTCCTAATGCGTAGGTACATTACGCATAGTTAATAGGAGAGGCCTACTTCCAGCAGTGGACTGAGATGTGCTGATAATGTGATAATATTATGATCGTGTCAAAGGAAAATTAAATGCATACAAATAAAATCGATTTTACACTATTTCAGGCATCAAAGGCCTCGAAAGCCTCCACAAAGTGACGATCAAGCAGAAGGTGACCGGCTTCTCGAACAACAAGTACGTCGTTTTGGCGCCAGATGGCGCTGTCATACTGTACGCGAAGGAGAACTCCGGCGCACTCAACAGGCTGTTCGGCGGGAAGGATCGCGCGTTTGAGATCAATATTTATGACACGCAGGATAAAGAGGTTGGTGGCAGTATAAGTATTACTTAGGTACTCAACCAATGGGGATGATGACTGTAATTAAAATAAATTATTTAATATTATGCACGACATAATACACGAAGAAATTATTGCTAAGATGTAGACTGCAGTAATTATTGTACAGAACTTCTATTTAATAAATTAAAAAGAACTTAAAAGAGTAGGTCATTTGGCACTTTCAAACGTGACGTCACTTTTGAGTATTTCATATAAAATTCCATAGTGGTGATCGTTTTGACAGTTCGAAAAAAGATGATGATTTGACTTGCCAGTCATCATGCCTATTATCGTTATCAATCAGATTGTAAAACACTTCAAAGTTTAAAGTTCAAACTACTTTTCTCCTTGACATGGTTTTAGAGGTGATACGGTTGGTTTACAAATCATGTAAATACTTAGCTAAAAGAACAGACTATTTTACTTATGTACCTATAGGTAGTTGTTTTGGTCGTCCTAACACTTTCTTCATTATTCTTGCCTAAATGATTTCGTTTAGTTAGTATTGGATAGCTTGCCTTTAAAGAAATAAAATCTCCACTTTGTGAAGTTTATTCGTAAGACAAGGTCAGTCTGTTGTAGCTTCAAAAGATAAAAAAGTAAAAGCAGTCGTTCCCAAAATCCTGAAATTCCTTTAATACTGATTCATTCCGAACCTTTTTTCAAGTTACGATGTTGCAACCCTTTTTGCGTCCTTTTTATTGACTTTCCATTTTGTCGAAAGGTCGAGACACTTACAAGGCACTTGTCAGATAGCGTTGTCTTTATAGCTTTACTCCAAAGACAAAGAAATTCAGAGACACGTGGAGCTAACTTGATAAAAAAATACTGTTTGCATGTGCAGTATACAGATGCAGAAGAGATGTAGAAGGTTATGCTGTCATATATTTTTGTCCATTTTTATGAGCAAATACCGCGTTGTTGCTCTTTCGCATTACACGAATGATCAGATTGACAGAATATCAGGGTATGTCTTATCTAGTTTGACAGGTGTGTCACGACCATGTTCGAATATTAAGGGTTTCCAGAAAGTCCATCATTTTGATACATGGGTGTGATGTGATAATTCACAAATCTATATGAGAAATACCCAAAAAGCACAAAGTGTACATTGGGGTTTGTTATTCTGTGGCAAACATATGTAATGTATTAATGAAAACCAATATATTCTCAAAATGTAGGGCACAACAAAACGTCTAAAATTATTGAGAAAAAGCGTCGTTCATAAGTCTATTCGGAAAATTAACTGACAATTTTTTTTTACATATTTTTTTCCGCTTTTTTTACCGTGGATACCACTTTTATTTTAGCTCTAATATGGAAACAAAAATACATATTCTGTTAATCACGAACAACTAGTGAAACTACCTATTTATAACTCGCAGGACATCGACTTATCTATTGACATACTTAGAGTGACACTAACTGCACCAGTAATGGACATGGGCCCAATGATGTACCTAACTACATTCATTATTAAATATTACAAAAAAGTTAAGACTTCGGCATTTGTTTTGCAACAGTCAATTTAAAACTCACTGTTCTTAGGACTAAGAAACTAAGATTGAAGTGTTCCTTCACTAATGCCAGCTAAAAGTGTACAACATTGATGTCACCACTTGATGTACTTATTTTTTTGCTAGCTTTGCGCGTTTTAGTACTATGTTATCTTAAAACGAAGCCAGCGACCTCATGCGGTCAACCCAATGATCGCTGCCCTTGGGTTGACCCTTTCGACCCGCCGCACCCTGTTAAATGGGTTTGTATAGTGTCAGGTGCAAACTGCACTTTGGTGGACAGACGACATTGTCAACAAGCATAAATATGTATATGTGTGTGAGTTTGGTAAAACGTCCCACTTTGTCGTTTGCCATGAAGCCGCTTTGTCGGTTTATTCATATGAAGATACAAGTAAATCTCGTCTTTATGGTAAGCGACAAAGTGGGACGTTTTACTAAAAACTAACACAATATATCATTGACCATACAAAGTAATATTGAGCATTTTTTGGGTTCCGTAGTATACTGGTAACCCATATAGTTTGTTCTTATATGTCCGTCTGTCTGTCCACAGCATAGCTCAGTGGCCGTTAGTATCTACTAGAAATAGGTATGCAATTTGGTACAAGTATATGTATGCTAATCAAGCCGATAATTAAAGTAGAGGCATCGTAAGAAGTCGTTTTTAAACGGTTTTTATTAACTTCACCGCGTATCAACTGTCGTCGATGCTTCAAATCTTGTGATCGATTTTTCGACCACTTCTAGTGTACCGAAATCAATAAAATTTGGAACTCTTATCAAGTCCCTATGACAATGCAATATTATAATATTTGTATCCTTGTATCCTCAAACCCTGATGCTGCAGACGTACTGCTTACCTTAACCGAGAGTGTTAGACACGTGAAAATGAATGTATAGCATGTTTGGCATAATCAAATACTAACAGCCTGATCTTGACTTCCAACTCCTCACTCCTGATGCTGAAGTACTGCCTACAATAACCGCAAGGATTATCTTTTATCGATATCTTGATTTTAAAGAAGTTCTTTTGATATGAAGTAAAAACATTGTGAATTTAATACTAATGTCCAACTCCTCAAATCTGATACTCCAGTGTTACCTACTGCCTGCCACAACCGCTAGGTTTAGCGATATGTAGATTTTGAAGTACTGTTTTAGACATTAGGCAGAAACATACGGATTTAATTATCATCATCATCATCATATCAGCCGAAAGGCGTTCACTGGTGAATATAGGCCACCCGCAAAGATTACCACAAGAACCGATCCTGTGCCACCCGCATCCAGCAACCTTCACCAGGTCATGAGTCCACCTTGTGGGGGGGCCTACCCACACTGCGCCTTCCGGTACGCTCGAGAACTTTACCGCCCCAACGGCCGTCGGCCGTCCACGCGCGACAAGCCCCGCCCACATTAGTTTAGCGATATAAAGAGCTATATCGGTTACTTTGATTCTGCTGGTCTCATTTCTAATCCGATCTCGCAGAGCGACTCTTAACATAGGCCTCTCCATTGCCCTTTGTGTGACTTGGAGCCTTCTTATGAGGCCCATTGTAAGCGACCGCGGTTTAGTACCGTATGTCATTACTGCAGCCCGCCGGCTGATAGACTCATAGGGTCACGACTGATAGAGTGACAGCGTGAGTGATTCGCGTAGGGCGAGCCGTCGGGCCTGCGGCTCTCCAGCTGATAGAGTGACAGCGTGAGTGGATCGCGTAGGGAGAGCCGTCGGGCCTGCGGCCCTCCAGCTGATAGAGTGATAGCGTGAGTGATTCGCGTAGGGTGATCCGTCGGGCCTACGGCCCTCCAGCTGATAGAGTAATAGCGTGAGTGGATCGCGAAGGGAGAGCCGTCGGGCCTGCGGCCCTCCAACTGATAGAGTGACAGCGTGAGTGAATCGCGTAGGGCGAGCCGTCGGGCCTGCGGCCCTCCAGCTGATAGAGTGACAGCGTGAGTGGATCGCGTAGGGAGAGCCGTCGGGCCTGCGGCCCTCCAGCTGATAGAGTAACAGCGTAAGTAAAACGCGTAGGGTGAGCCGTCGGGCCTGCGGCCCTCCGGCTAATAGACTCACAGCTTGAGTGGTTAGCGTAGGGCGGGCCGTCGGGCCTGCGACCCTCCAGCTGATACACTCACAGCGTGAGTGGTTCGCGTAGGGCGGGCCGTCGGGCCTGCGGCCCTACAGCTGATAGAGTGACAGCGTGAGTGATTCGCGTAAAGCGAGCCGTCGGGCCTGCGGCCCTCCAGCTGATAGAGTGACAGCGTGACTGGTTCGCGTAGGGCGAGCCATTGGGCCTGCGGCTCTCCAGCTGATAGAGTGACATCGTGAGTGATTCGCGTAGGACGGGCCATTGGACGTGCAGTCATCCGGTTGATGAGACAGAAAGTATGAGTATACCCCTCGGGTTCGCGCAGGGCGTGCCGTCGGGCCTGCGGCCCTCCGGTTGATAGGCTGACAGCGCAGGTGGTTTGCGTAGGATGTGCACTCGGACCTGCGGTCCTACAGTTGATAGACAGGGAGTGTGAGTCTCTCGATATTTCCGTAGTGCGTGCCATAAGGCCTACGGCCCTCCGGTTGATTCATTGCATGGATTGACCCTTATGGACCTTCGGTTGGCGTCGGACTTTCCGTCAGACCTGCGATCCTCCGATTGGTCTGAGAGAATGAGTTTATATTAAATTTTATAGTCTCGAAATTCGACTTGTATAATGTGTACAATATACAAATTTTAACTTGATTTTCTCAATAAACCAAATTGGTTGATATATTCCTTATCGTCAGGTACTTATTGTATGAATAACACGTCCATTTGAGACACTTCGGGCATTCAAACTTACATTAACCACGCCCAGCCTTTGGTTTTCATTTGTCGATCGAGATATTTAATAACATTTTTTTAGTGTCGGGTTTCTAAAAATATCTATTCATCAGGGATTCGCCTCCCGTTACACATAATATAATGTCCATTACGTTTACATATGTATCGTGATTCGTGATGAAAGCGCGAGAGTATAAGCGCTACTTAGCATACATAATTTGTATTATATATTATAAACAACATCTTTGATCTAGAATAAGTAGGTATAGTATCGGAAATTACCATGACAATTGCACTAAAAACTTGAAAATAAAATAAGTAAAAAAAGTTTTAAGTGAAACGGTTTTTATTGCACCAAAAACTAGAAAATAAAAATTTATTGTATCTAACCGTAGATGCTACTTTCTGTAGATTACTCACGTGAAACTATTATCACTGTAGTCTTCCCAAGTCGGATGCTGAAAGCTACGTTTAGCCTCTATGTCAGTGGATTAAGCGTTACCTAATCGGAAACTTTTACCAAACTAAAATAAAAACGTGGGGCGTACGCAATTGTGATTAAGTCAGTAGTTATTTAAGAACACACATAGAAATCAAGACTTTTATGGAGGTACGAATAATTGCTATAATAGTAGGTACGCACATATTTTCTAAAAGTTTGTTATGGTTTCGACAGGTCCTCGCGAGCCCGTGTGCCCGGTGGATACGCGGCTTTACAGACTCAACAGACTGTGTTGAACTTGACAACCAGATAAATGTCAAAATTGATATAAAATCACGTATAATTTTATTTTTCGTAGAATAATAATTTATGTACCACTACGTTATTTATCACCTAGATGTGCTCTGATTTTAATAAATGGTTTTAGTGACTTTATATACTGTATATACGGCATTTCTCTATTTGGCATACCTACATTTTGCACTCTGAGCTAGCACGCAAGTTTACCAACGTGGGTTGGGAGTGGATCACTGCAGGCTGGCAAACTTGCGTCCAAGCTCATGTTCTCAACCACTGTCAGTTGACTGCATTGACATTACTGCCAAGTGAAACTACCTACGTATATTGTATATCAGACTCCAATACTATTTAATACCTTGCATTACATTTGGACACCGATTACCTACTGCTATTAATTGTTGACCCATGATTTTTAATTTTGGACACTGTTTATGCTTCTGATTGGATATAGTTACTATCTCTCGCTAACAGAAGTTGTGGATGCTATGAATTTTGCTTATAGAGGTCACGTCCTATCCGTCCTATAAAACACCCTACCTAAATGCGACTTTACGTCATTATGACGTCACCGGCACCAAAGTTTCGCTGCCTGCTAATGATTCTAAGTAAGATTACCAAACACTTTTTTAGTTCGGATTACCTAACACTTTTTTATTTAAATTTTTTTAATGGCAAGTACCAGAATTAACGCCCTTTCGCACTTGACTGAAAATTTTACTACGGTAAAATCGAGCGTTTCACAACACTATTGTGAGCTGTCAAAAACGACTTCTTACGATGCCTCTACTTTAGTGGTACGGTAGATTTTTTTTTGTTGTATCCTTTAGTGTGAGATATCGTTGCAAGCATAGGTCTTTCAACAATAATAAGGGTCTCAAAAAAAAAAGATTTTTCTAAAGTCTATATTTTCGGATATAACCGCTCCAGAATAAAAAAAATCCTAAGAATGAAGTTTTGGCAATTTGTAAATTAGCCTTATATTATCACATAATTATATATATTATGAAGTTAAGACTAAGGTCAGTGCGGCTAAGTCCGGTATATTTTATTTTGATGGAAAGTCCGTCATATGCATCTTATACTGCTCAATTAGCGTCGGAAATCAGTTGATTGATAGACGGACTTTCCTGATTACCCGCATTGACCTTATCGGAAAAATAGTGAGTCTTACCCTCATGTTAATAAGGATCAATCCATAACTGTCAAAAGTTCATTCTTAGAAATCGGCAACTATATATAATATAGTTGTATCTACATATATATCATATTATGCCTACTTGAATAAAGATTCGTGTGACCTCTCCCAGGTGGTCCGCCTCCGCCGGCCATACACGTTCGGTCCAGACAAGATGGACGTCACGGTCTGCGGCTCGCTGGTCAGCGTGGTCCGTCAGGAGGTGACCTTCTTCAAGCCGGTGCTCAACATCAATGACGCCGGCGACCGGCCCATGCTCAGGGTCAAGGGGCCGATGGCGACGACCGGAGATGCGGATTTTAAGGTAAACCCCCCTGCAATATAGAATTCCATGTGTGTTGCCAGTGATGACATACGGTACTGAAACGTAGCCGCTTACAATGGGCCTCATAAGAAGGCTCAAAGTCACCCAAAGGGCAATGGAGAGGGCTATGCCAGGAGTCTCTCTGCGTGATCGGATTAAAAATGAGACCATCCGCAGCAGAACCAAAGTAACCGAAATAGCTCTCCGAATCGCTAAACTGAAGTGGCAGTGGGCGGGGCACATTGCGCGTAGAACCGATGGCCGTTAGGGCGGGAAGGTTCTTGAGTGGCGGCCACGTACCGGAAGGCGTAGCGTGGGTAGGCCCCCCACAAGGTGGACTGATGACCTGGTGAAGGTCGCAGGAGTCCGCTGGATGCGGGTGGCGCAGGACCGGTCATTGTGGCAATCTTTGGGGGAGGCCTATGTTCAGCAGTGAACGTCTTTCGGCTGATATGATGATGATGATGATGAATATGGCATTCTACCTATTTCTAGTTTTATTTAAAACGATTTGAGTGGCCCTGAGCCCTTAAGGCTATAATTTTAAGGTGTCATATTATGACACTAAGATTTTTACTCCCATACACTTATAATAAACCACTGTTAATAAACATTAAACAACCTTACTTAGTTCAAATCTAACCATCGAGCAGTTTGAATCTTCTTTGTGTACCTACCTTTTGATGTTAAAATCATCTGTATCAATAGACAATGGTTAGCTATGGAGCTAAGAGCCACATGGCCCACTTAAGGGTTACTTTAAGCAGGCAGTATTGGGTCCAGGCACAGATATCATATATACCATAGATCAAGCAAACGTATCTACTTAGCGTGTCAAATGAACTCAGTGAAATCCACTGAGTTGTCCGTCTTTAATCGCAGCTTGCAGCTTTCGGGCGTCAAATTTTGTAAGTTGAAGTGAATAAAAACATTAATAATGCCTCCTTAAGTAATATTAATTGCAACAACACAAGAAAATATGAATACTCAAGGGCCTGAGACATATTTAAAATCATAGGCAAGTAACAACTTCAGGACAAAATCTGACACGCTCGGCCGCCATACTAATGAATGAACTTGTTTCTTCTATCCAAATCTAATTCTGTGGGTCCAGCCAGGCATGGCCATCTGACCGGCTTCGGCTAGCCTTGGTCGTCTAAGGAAATAAATAAAAGTACATGTCTGACAGCTCGGTTTGCATGTTGTGTTGTAGCTAAGTAAGTTTACGTGCGGGGTGAACAGTTTTAAATGGAAAATTTCAACCATCTTCTCCGTCTTTCTTGTCCTATGAATAACATTGACTTGTCCATCTTTCTCCAGTTGTACAACACTAAGAAGCAGCAAGTCGGCGTGATCGGAAAGCGCTGGGGCGGGCTTGCGCGGGAGTTCTTCTCTGATGCAGACAGCTATGAGATCGTGTTTCCTTCTGACGCGACCGTGGGCCTCAAGGCTGCCATCATTGGGACCTGCTTCCTCATTGTAAGTTGACAAATCGGATCAAAGATCCTTGCCGTATAGTTATTCAGAAACGGCTGGACCGATTATGTTCGGAATAGTTTTTTTTTGTATTCTAGAAGCCTCACTATTCATTATTTTTTTTTCATATTTTTTGGACCTACAGATCAAACGTTAGAGGGGTATCTATATAGGGGGGTGTAGGATACGCAGGTGGAAGATAGATAAAAACTAGATTTTATAGTGAAATGATCAAAGAGCGCTCGCGTGTCGCGTGGTGCACAGAAAAGTAAGGTTATCTTTTTTTATGGTTAAGTTTAGGTACTCGCTAGCGCCCTCTGTGACTTTATTTATAAAGTAAGAAATGCATAGGGTTCACAACAGATGGGGTTAGTATGCACAAAATTAATGTTAATATTTAATTTATAACTAAACAATGGCCTAATTAGCCACTAGGGATTTTGATACCTACTAATTACATCTTAAGGGTTTTTATTAACATATTTTTAACAGAACATTTTACATAAATTTACATTAAAGTAAACTATCGTCTACATCCCCACCCCTTAGTGCTGACAAGCACTAGCCATCAACTGGGGATAGTAATGCTACACGGGTGGCAGGTCTGCGCAGTTGACCTGCACGTGTGCGCACATCTACCACTCGAACACGGCCGTCACGGCCAGCATGCGCCGCGCTCACTACACCATGTCGCCAGGAGCCGCGCTCTAAATTGGGATCGACCAATACCACATAATCTCCCACTTTTAGCGATCTAGATTCCCTAGTCCATTTTTGGCGAGGTAAAAGTGTCGGTAAATATTCTTTTATCCACCTAGCCCAAAACATATCTGTAAGACGCTGAGCAACGCGCCATCGTTTGCGGAGGCAAAGGTCAGAATCGTTGTACTTACCGATAGGGGCTCCAGTGGACGAACTACCTATTAAAAAATGGTTAGGTGTTAACGCTTCCGGGTAACCGGGATCCGTTGATACATGTGTTATAGGACGACTGTTAACGAGAGCTTCAACTTCTGCCATCAACGTGGATAGGGTCTCAGGATGTGGAGCGCGCTCCTTCATTATGACCTTGAGCGCTGTCTTAACTGTACGGACCATTCTTTCCCATGCGCCACCCATTTCAGGGGCTCCAGGAGGGATGAATCGCCATTCGATCCCTCGGACAGCTCCATCTTCGCGCAGTTTGTCCACGTTCAATTGTTTGAGACACATCTTCAGCTCGTTATCAGCACCCCGCAGATTTGTACCGTTATCTGAAAATAAAACTAGTGGGGTGCCACGGCGAGCTGACATACGTATGAGCGCCATTATGGCAGAGTCCGTACTCAGAGATTCGGTAATCTCAATGTGAATAGCTCGTACAGTGAGACATGTAAATAGCATGCCATATCTTTTTTGTCTTCCTCGACCAATGGTCGTCTCCAAGGGGCCGAAGAAATCAACTCCTGTGTATGAAAATGGTCTTCGACTGTACTGCAAGCGTGCGGTAGGTAGATCACCCATCCTTTGAGGCTGCGGCCGGGCGCGTCGGTAGCGGCAGAACAAACATTGCGCAGCGACGCTGCGTACAGTCGGACGTAGATTTACGATCCAGTAAGACTGACGTAATTCATTAACAACATGTTCATTTGCGACGTGCATGGCACGCCTGTGGTAATATTCAACTAATAACCGTGTGGTCCTGTGTTTTCCATCCAAGATCGGTGGACGTGAAGTTGACGGTTCTATACCTACAGTTTGATCTATGCGGCCGCCAACGCGAAGGATTCCATCATCATCTAAGTATGGAGTAACTTTTAGTAACCGACTGTTAGACGGCAGCGGTTTACCTTGTGTTACACAGGCAATCTCGGCGGCGAAGGTATCATTTTGACACTTTTTTATTAAATGTGTTTCTGCCATCTTCATCATGACAGCATCAAGCTGTATGGGTATCGTATTCTTCTTTTTTCTTTCATTCAATTTTCTTTCTTGACACTTTAGCCTACATATTTTTATAAAATATATTATTCTAGCAGCAGTTCGTACTAGTCGGATCCAGTTGGAGAAACGTGTTTCGTCGGGCACAGGTAAGTGTATGTCAAGTGTACTAATCACGTTAACATTTCTTTTTTCACAGGTAGCCTCTTCGACGACCTTCGCGTTCTTCAAGTCCTTCGGCCACTTGTCTTCGGGTTGACGAAGGAACACTGGACCTTGGAACCACTCGTCATTACAGTCTAACGGCTGGCTTTCCGCCTTGGTTGCAATGTCGGCTATGTTCAAACGCGATGGCACGTAATGCCATTCATTGATATTAGTTATCTCATCAATCTCCCCGAGCCTATGAGCCACATAAGGCTTATATGTTCTAGGGTCACTTCTTATCCACTGTAATACGGTACTGGAATCTGTCCAGAAATAACGTTTACTAGGCGTCAGATTCTTTTGCTCAGTAGCAATAGTCCTTGCCAATCGTGCTCCAAGGACACATCCCTGA
Source organism: Thaumatotibia leucotreta (assembly GCA_025490895.1). Taxonomy (NCBI): domain Eukaryota; kingdom Metazoa; phylum Arthropoda; class Insecta; order Lepidoptera; family Tortricidae; genus Thaumatotibia; species Thaumatotibia leucotreta. Next base: position 44,973 of record JALPQI010004206.1, read on the forward strand.
AGTTCGAGTCTCGGAACCGATATTGGACGTAAAGGAGTTACGCGGCTTTTACTGGCAACTAAACAAACAAGCACGAAACCATCAGCGCGCGTAAAACGCCAATATATCACCGTAGCATAGGCTTTAATCGAAGCGTCACAAAAAATGTGCATCTGAGTGTCCATTATCTTCTCGCTAGATGCGGAGGAATGCGGTGAGTCATAGCACGCAGTCCAGGCGCCTGCCCGTAGGTACCAGCGCGGTATACGCAGCGACTCCAGCTGTCTCAACTCGTCGAGCCAAACCTTCCAACGAGAATGTTCTTCAGGCCGTATTTGACACTTCCATTCGACTCCGCTTCTATGTACGTCTTGAAATAAAATTTTAGCCTTTATAACAAACGGAGTGAGAAAACCGTGTAAGTCATAAATTGACATAATAATGCTAAGCATTTTAGCCTTTGTAGGCGGGACATTTTCATTTGAAATCTCGGACGAAATCCGTCCAGTCGACACTTTAACACTAAAGGTGTCGTCCACAGGATGCCACATTAAGCCGAGAGCGCGTTCAGTCATATCCGTAGCTCCGTCCTTGAACTGAACAGCTGATTGAGCTAGCGCCGAGGCTGGGATCGCATTCAAAACAGTCTTGCTGTTGCTAGACCAACCACGTATCTCGAAGCCGCCCATACTATGTATATACGTAATATCTTTAATTAATTGAATAGCATTTTTCTCACTATCTGTTGAATAATAACAATCGTCCATATAATGCGAATTTAAGATCACGCGAACAGCTTCGGGATATTGGTCTTCGTATTTAAGCGCATTTTTATTTTTTATGTGTTGCGCAATGAAAGGTGCGCAATTGGCGCCAAAAATAAGGCTTTGCATCACGTATGTTTTAATCGGTTCAGTAGCTGACGCTTGCCATAAAAATCTAAAAACATGTTGATCTTCTGGACGAATTTTAATACGTAAGAACATGTCTTTAATATCACCAATAATGATGAACTCTTTCTCGCGTAATCTCAACATTATACCTAAAAGCGAGTTATACAAATCAGGCCCGGTCAATAGATAATCATTCAAACACATGTTGTTACTTGCGCGTGCGCTTGAATCAAATACTAATCTCAACTTACCGGGTTTGTTTACGTTTTGTACGCCAAAATGAGAAATATACCAAACATGCTTGGCAGAGGGTTCGTTTTCCTGTAACTCACGCGCGTACCCCTCGGACAACAACTTATTTATTTCTTTAGTATACCTATCAGCGTAAACGCGGTCATATTCGAATTTTCGTAATAAAGACTGCATACGAGATAATGCATAGTTATAGGTATCGGGCATAGTAAAGTTATCCTGTTTAAATGGCAAACCTACTTCCCATCGGTTATCAATCACACGTGCAGTTTCGTCTAAAATCTGTATTGCACGCAGATGTGCCTTATTCTCGCGGCATAAGGTCGAAACTCCTATGGAGTCAAGGCAATAAGATTGCTTTATTAGGTCATTAAGTGCACTAGTATCGAGATCAGTGGTACTGTCGATCCCATCATAAGAGCGAGAAAGATGGCAAACACTGTGACTTACCTGAGACACGGAGGAGTGAGCGCGACAGCAGTAGCCGTGGATGCTCCAGCCCAGCCGGCAGCGGGTTCCATACGGAGCATTTCTCCCACCATGAATGATCTCGAGTGGTGCTATTAGATAATAATTATCTTCGCCTATTAGCAAACGCGGAACAACATAATCTTTACACACAAAGTTTTTTATTAAAGATAATTTGTTGCACGAAATTTGTTTCACAGCTGATAAATTTTGCGGTGGTAAGTTTAACTTAGAACTCTTACGTAAGCTTATATCGTAATAGGTATTGTCTATTCCAGATATTTTAGCGCGAACTTTAGGTGCGTCAGGTTGATACACTTCTAGGCCGAACGCGTCTATGAATTTTATCGCACTAGGACGCTCACTTTTTAGACCAAGTTCATCAGCTAGACTTGCGTCCATCATGGATACGGAAGCACAATCGTCCAGTAACGCATAAGTCTGTATTTCACCACGGGGTCCATACAATTTCACTGGAACTACTTTTAATAAAACCGTTTCATTTGTTTCGGCCGTCGTCACGTTAGGCGTCGCGACGTGAGCTATCGTAGCACCGGCGTCACTGGCGGCGCGGCGCGGTTGAGCAAGCGGCGGGTCCGGCGGTAGTGGCGTGTCCGATTGCTCGTCGCTCACGAGAGGCGCGGGGTCCGATGACAAAGTACTCGTGGCAGATGTAGTTTGTTTCCAATGAAGTAGGCGGTGGTGATTTAATCCGCATTCCTCTATGTCGCACTCAGGTGCGGCACAGGTGTTTATATCGTGTCGTGCGGTTAGGCATTTAAAGCACAATCTTTGTGTTTTAACAAATTTCCATCTATCTCTGCGCATCGCACGTTTAAATACGCGGCAGTCGGGTAATAAATGTGCACCTTTCTTACAAAATGAGCACGAAGTATGATCAGTTCGCGTACTGGTGGTAAGTATGGGGTGCGTATAGCGACTTTTATCTTCGTGTTTGTCACGTTTAAAATGGGTCTCGGTTGGTGCTGGCTTCTTGTAATCTCGCGGCTGCACAGCTCCAGTAACCAGGGTCATGTTGGCTTCTTTTTTCAAAAATTGTGCCAGCAATTCTAGTTTTGATTCTCCTGCTAGGATCTTCTCATAAGCATATTCAGTCCACTTTCCCAAAAGTGTGCTCGGTAATTTGCTTGTGATAGCGGACGCGAGCTCGGGATTGCGTAAATGATCACTCTGTTTTAGTGCACGTATTGTAGCGACGCAGTTGTTTACCTTTGTAGCGAATGTAACTAAATCTTGTTGATAATGCGTAGGTAATGGGTGTAACTTACGCAATTGTGTAGTTATGCTACAGATAATAGTTTCTGGGCGTCCATATTTAAGTTCGAGAGCATCGATGATATCCTTAGACAAAGTGTTGCCAATCAGTAGGTCGGTGACGGCTTCCTTGGCTTCGCCTCGAAGTGCTCGTCTAAGTCTGGACAAGGTTTCATATTCTGAGTATTTGCACGACGATAATGACTCATCGTAGGCATTTTTAAAATGTAGCCATTCTAAACTGTCTCCGCTAAATATAGGTAGGTCGCGCGGAGTAGCCAAACGGCTGAGTAGACGTTCCTCGCGGTGCGACGATGATTGGCCCATCATGTTCTTTAGAGCGTGCGCCAACTCCATGATGCTACTAGCGGTGTCCACTTGCTGTGCTGGTGCTGCACGATCGGAAACAGGCGCGACCGGCTCGGGGTGCACAGGTGGTAGGTACTCGGTGCTGTTGGTAGCATGTTGTTGCTGGCTCAACCAAACTGATACTCGTTCTTGATTCACTTCACTTATACTAGCGACGTCTGACTGTTCTTGGTCTTCAGCCTCGGCGGCGGCGATATTAGCTTCTAGGCGTTTATCGATCAACTCCATCTGGATTCGAGCCTTTTCCTCTGCCGCTTGCAACTCCAGCTGTTTACGCCTTGCTATGGAGGATGCTGTGGATCGCTTACTGCTTGCAACAGAAGGTGTTTTCGTCTTAACTTCCTGTTTGGAGTTGGATGTACCAGGTAACGCGTCGTCCGGAGGCGGCGGTTCCGATCTTCGGTGGCGTAGACATTAATTAGCACTGTTCACAATTATCCGTTCGAAGGATCAGCTTATTGTAGGATACGCAGGTGGAAGATAGATAAAAAACTAGATTTTTTGGAGTGAAATGATCAAAGAGCGCTCGCGTGTCGCGTGGTGCACAGAAAAGTAAGGTTATCTTTTTTTATGGTTAAGTTTAGGTACTCGCTAGCGCCCTCTGTGACTTTATTTATAAAGTAAGAAATGCATAGGGTTCACAACAGATGGGGTTAGTATGCACAAAATTAATGTTAATATTTAATTTATAACTAAACAATGGCCTAATTAGCCACTAGGGATTTTGATACCTACTAATTACATCTTAAGGGTTTTTATTAACATATTTTTAACAGAACATTTTACATAAATTTACATTAAAGTAAACTATCGTCTACAGGGGGTATTGAAAAATAAAACTTCATTGTTAGAAAACAATGCATTTTATTAGTTTTACATATTATGTTTCTTAGTAGCATTTACTATTTAAGAGCTAAACAACCGATATCCAAAGGAAAATCATAAAATTTTATTTTTCAAAAAATCAAGGCTCGATTCCCGGATCGAGCACACGTATTTCTGTAAATGTATGAATGCAGTTTTTCTTTTTACTAAAATCGAAGCCATGGTTCCTAAGATAAGATTTCGCTATCTGTTATGGTTTCCAAAACCTCCCCACTGACCCATTTGAAATGCTCACCCTGTAGAATAATAGCAAAATAAAATAATAATCCCCACTCTACTACTAGGCGAGGTATGCTAAAAAAAAATTTTTTTTTGTTACATTTTATTCTATCACTTTTTCGGCTTGATTGATATGTCTACCTGGTACCAAATTGCAAATTTCTGGTACTAACGGCCAAGGAGCTATGCTGCGGACAGACAGACAAACGGACAGATAGACATGGCGAAACTATAGGGGTTCCTAGTTTACTATGGAACCCTAAAAATACCACTAACATTTGTGAGTGAGTTTAGTGAAACGTCCCACTTTGTCGTTTGCCATAAAGCCGCTTTGTCAGTTTATTCATATGAAGATACAAGGAAATCTCGTCTTTATGGTAAGCGACAAAGTGGGACGTTTTACTAAAAACTAACACATTTATCAGACAGCATACTATTAACTGCGGAGTGAAAAATCAGTTACAATAATTTTAAATTTTTATTTCAGGACTTCCTGCACTACGAAAACTAATCGGTGAAGCAGAAAATGTTATCTCATAACTAATTTTATAAATCGCATTTAATCTTAATTAAGTATGAACAGCATTTTGTGCATTAAAATATTACTGTTTCAAAATAAACAATTTTAACGATGTATACTGTTTTGTTTTCATAGTTTATGTATCATGTATGTCATGTCAACATAACAAGCATACTGAAACTACTGAAATAGTTACGAGAATACCTGACACAGAACGCCATCTGTCCGTACTTTGATGAAACTTAGTAGTTCAATATTCTGATTCTAGATATCGCTTTTATCAAAACTTGTAGCGCCATCTATCGGTATGTATTGAAATCGTATAGTCTTTGAAATGACAAAACGTTTTACGTTAATATACGTATGTACGGAGTTCTGCTATTGGGCACTAGGTGACGCTGAAGCTATGCTCAAGTTGCGCCTGTTTTTCTGAAAAAAAAAATAATTACACGTAATTTAAAGCCGCACGGGAGACGTAAATATTACTGCTAAATGTAATCTTAAATAATAAGTTACAATTAAGCACCAGGCATTTTATAAGTTACAATTAAGCACCAGGCATTTTGTTTTATTTATTCACTACCATAGAACTAATCAATTGGCCTATTTTAATTACAATAAGTATTAAATGTGTTTAAAATCTCTAGTCTCAATAGATTTTATTTTAAACTCTTTTTCAAAGCATTTCTTCAATACTAGCGACCCGCCCCGGCTTCGCACGGGTACTATACCTACATAAAAGCCTTCCGGTTCGTAGTTTTAAAGATTTGAGCTTACAAATGGACATAGGGACAGAAAAAGTGACTTTATTTTATACTATGTACCTATTGATCACACTGATTACCCCACATTTTCACCATCGAGAAACCATAGTCAGCGTTAAAAGTAAAATGTACCCTTAAATAAATAATCTGCACGTGTTCCGCAGTTTTTTATATTTTTCAAAAATTCCGGATAAAAAGGATTATGTTACACGTTGTAAGCGGCCATTTTATTTATATGCTCTTGTTATTTACGAGGGCTCGGGTTGAGTTCAACGACCTATCATGTATGGACTTAGAAATGATGGAATCAGTGTTGAAAACTTTTAAATTGCTGACACCAATGGTAGATAATTACACCCTTATTCATAAACGTCTTCTAATTTAGCAAGCCGCAAAGTATGGTTTGTCCTTTTCGCTCTTATAGACATATTGATAATACCGAAAGGGACTAACAATACTTAGCGGCTTGCTAAGTTAGAAATTTTTATGAATAAGGCTTATAAGGGTTTAGTCCTCAACGGTACGTTGGGGGTTCCGGGTTCGAATCCCGGCGAGGACATTATTTGTGTATTTATTTATCACAAATATTTGTTCCTTGGTCATGGCTGTCTATGTATTTAAGTATCTATATGTATCTATCTATTATTATATATCGTCGCTTGGTACCCACATCACAAGCCTTAATGGAGCTTACCGTGGGACTAGGTTGATTTGTGTAAGATGTCCCATGATATTTATTTTATTTTATTTATTATTTATTTTATTTTTAACGTATACTTCTGTATTGTAGTTGCAACGTGCCAAAATTTGCGTTTTTAACACTTTCATTGCGGACGAGTGCTACGCGCTACGCTCGTAGCCGATCCCGTTATTTTTCCGCTTTGTAGCGAAAATGGGCCTCCCACAGAGAACTCCCCTCGGGAGTCCCCCGCGCTTAATGTGTTAAATCGACTTCAAAAAAAGGAAGAGGTTCTCAATTCGACTGTGTTTTTTTTATTATGTTTGTTACCTGAGAAAAGCTCCGACAGGGTGAACCGATTTTGATGGTTGTCTATTGTTTGCCCGACAGTTATTTAACATAATATTCATATGCCCGAATTTAACTTGCCCGAATTTCATTTGCCCGAATGATTTGTTTACCATAAAAACTGTATGACATACTGCTTGTTTACCAGAATATTACCTTCCATAATCATACAATGCCATCCTATTTCTTTTCCATATTATTAAGTGCAATAATATGGTTTAATAGAATATTCAAATGCCAGAAGCAATTGTTGCCATATTAATTGTTGGCCATATAATTAAGTGCAATATTATTTAATGGAATATTCAAACGCCATCAGTAATTATCAGTTTTTTCAAATAAGTACTAGCTATATTATTAAAAATAACAAGCGTTTGAAAAAATGGGCTTCTGGGAACCGGTCGACGAAGCCCCGCTGCGCGGGGCTTCTATTTCTGCTCCAAGGGATGAAAGGTACCTAACGAACCTATCCAGGTTAGGGTGGGGGAACTACAATATGTTCTTTTTTAATGCGGGGGGCTTCGCCCCCCGAGCCGCCCTTGTGGGGGGCTACGCCCCCCCCGTCCCCCCCTTTTTTGGTTTTACAAATATGAGGATGCATAAACTATGAATTAAAAATACTTAAGTATTTTTTAGTCAACGCTTTTAACTCCGCCCTACCTTAGAAACCTAACCAATCCAAGTTGGTTTTGCCCTGGTTTATTACTTGAACATATTTTTAAACCATTAACCTAGCACTGTGTATGCACAAAATTAAGTAGGCTAAACGAGTAGGATGCCATTTAACATTATGACAAATATTCTCCGCCAAAAAATTTAGGACGACGTTATGCGACACCACAGGCACCCAGAATACTAACCTAACCTACTTTTTAATAGCAGTTTCACTTTGTGGAGGGTCATTTGGATGACAAGGGGTCTCCCTCGAGATCCCTAACATCGTTTGTCCGAAAATCACTTGCCCGAACTGTTTTGCACTACTGGGCATTAGCCCTATCGATCAGTTGCAATAACACTCATTTTCCATAATGTAATGATTGCCCTAAAACTCACATGCCCTAATCATTTTTTACCATAACTGTTAAAAACCCTAATGTTATTTTCCATATTCTTCGAAATCCCTAATAACGTTTCACCTCATGACATTTAGCCTAAATGTTGTTGTCCTAAGAGACAGAAGCCCTAACGATCAATAGCCATAACAATATTTATTCATAATGTCGGTAATGGTTGCACCATTTTTTATTTTTATTTTAATATATCAATATTACAATTTTACTGCATGTAAACCCGACATGCTGACAGAGTCCGAGGTAGGTTAGGGTTATTTTTTTTTCTGACCCCTCATAAGCTTATGCTTAGGTGCATATGGTATCACACATTCTATTTCTGAAATGATTTATGTAAACAATCCATGCCAATTAGAACTCTGTTGCTCAGTGTGACAGTCGAACAAAACCTTCCAGGGCAGATCCGACTCAGATAGGTTAGGTTAGAAGACTAAGGCGGGAGCTTTGCTTTATTTTTAATCAATTGTTTACACATCCTCATACTTACAAAGCCAAAAAAAGGGGGGACGGGGGGGCGAAGCCCCCCACCAGGGGGGCTCGGGGGGCGAAGCCCCCCGCATTAAAAAAGAAATAATCTGAACATCCCCTACCTTAACCTGGATAGGTTCGTTAGGTACCTTTTATCCCTTAGAGCGGAAATAGAAGCCCCGCGCAGCGGGGCTTCGTCGACCGGTTCCCAGGTCAAAATTGCTCACTTAAATTCTTTGGACTACAGGGCGAATTATTTAGTAATAGTTAAGTATAAGGAATAAAAAAATATTTTTAAAGCTAGTTAAAGGTAGGTAATCACTATTAGTACATTAAATAGTAGGAACATCACCATTATGCACAATAATTTTTCGATACATATACATTAGACACGAAAATCATCAATTTCGGCATACCAAAAATATGCGCAACAATGTTTATGCCATTCATTTTTCGGCGTAAAGTTGTTATGCGACAAATTTTTCGAAATAAAAACATTATGCCACCCGATATAGACCCAAAATTTGGTTTTGGATATCTTGGTAATTATAAAGTTAGACAAGTTGTCCATACAAAACATGCTTATTTTAGCGTCCTCTATACGATAGCATAAAAAAATACGTGTTATAATGACACCACCCCCATCAAAAAAATTCCCGCGCCCCCTTTGCTATACTCTGACCCGTCAGGTCAGCAGCTTACAGATATAGGATAAACTGCAATAGGCCATACAGAGTTAGGAAATACGATTATTAGGATTATCGATCATTAGGCTTACTGACAATTATGATACATGACTATTATTGCATATAACGTTAGGATGAATAATTGATATGGAAAATGATAATTAGGATATAACGCATTAGGGAAAACAAAAATCATCCATACGATATTAGGAAAATTAAAGATATGGCATATGAGCGTTAGGACAAATGATCATTCGGACATAAAACGTTAGTGAATGTAAAAATAGGTCAAAAAACGTTAGGGATCCAGATATAGATCCGGATGACAAGTTATGTTATGGCATGTAATATTTACGGATTCCGATGATTCTGACAAAAAACATTATGGAAATTGTCTTTTCTGGTAGCTAATTTGGATGACAAACGATGTTGTGGCATGTGATAATTACGGATTTCGATGATTCTGACAAATGACATTATGAAAATTGACTTTATGGGAAACAAAGTTTCTGGCAAATGATTAATATAGTAAACAATAAGTATGGCACAAGATGTTATGATAAACAATATTATGTGTGTTGAATAGGATGGCAAATAAAATTATGGCAAATGAAATTCTGGCAAATGGGGGGGTTCAAAATCTCCCGATTTTGATGATTCGGTTTTTATTTGAATTTTGAAAGTTATTGCTCACCAAGTGGTCCCATTTTAATTTGGTCTAGTTCTGACAATGACATCCATGAGAAAACCATATGTCATGAATTTGCATTAAGCATGTGCACGACAAGTGTACGAATAGCTCAATATCACGCCTACCGATTTCGATAATTCTTTTTTTAACCGACTTCAAAACCAGGGTGCTTAGTCAAGTTGCCAATCGCTAACGCTTAATCATCAATCGTAAACGAAACGCAGCTAACTGTCTTTTTCGTACTAATATGAAAGAGTGACAGGGAGGCAAAATTACGATACGCTACTAAGCGTTAGCGATTGGCAACTTGGCTAAGCATCCTGGAGACCTTGGAGAAATCGGTTGAAGTCGTCTTTTTTTGCAATTCAATGTCCATATACCGCAAGTCTATGGTCAGCTTTAATATCGGATGGCGAAGACTAAATGACCTTGACTGGTAATCAAGGTCAACAGTGTACAATAGAGGTTTTTGTGATCGTGTTACATTCTCATCTACCCTCACCTACCCGTTGAAAAATTTTAGCTTGATTTTTAGGAACAAATAACTAAGTAATAAATAGTACCTACATTTCGATACGAGTGCAAAAAAAATTTTTTTCGACGAAAGTTCTAGCCCGAGTGAAACGAGGACGACAATCACCCGAGGTAGAAAGAAGGTTTTACACGTGTATCGAACGACTTTTTCATAACAAGTGCCTTAAAAAGAGAAATTTTCGGACGCGAATCGAGCGCAAAGTTTACTTTTCCGCACTAGTTAGGAAAAATAATTTACGATATTACAAAACTCTTTATTACACACCTTAAACGTAAAACAAAGTACACAAAAACAAAATACATACAAGAATCAGGTCACATAAGGCGGCCTTATAGCTAAAGAGCGATCTCTTCTAGACAACCTTTGGTAGAATAGACAAGATAACAACATTTAGGTAGCAGGTGGGGCAAAAGTAGGTATATATATTATGTTTAGTCTTGGTATAAGTGGAAATATAATTATATTAGAATAAAATTTACGAGTATTAATGCCTGAGCCTTCGTCTTTTCTTCTTCCCCTCTACTTTTCCTTCTATTATGGTCTTAATTAATTCGTCGTGTCATATAAGATGTCCCAATATCTTCCCTCTTCTGTTGGCGATGATTGACAACAGACCTCCTCTCTTTTACCCGGTTTAGCACGTCCTCGTTGGTCACTTTCTGAGTCCAGCTTATAAAAATAGAAATAACTTTGAACGTATTGCGAAAACACAAATCAAATTATTTAGTAACTAAATATTTTGATTTGTACTTTTAATTTTCCTCCAGTAGTCACACTACTTAATAGTATATAAATTATAAATATTAGATGTCATATATCAAAGAAAAACGATCAAGATCACCTATGTCCGAGGTGGGGATCGAACCCACGTACTCAGCTTTCGCGGCTGATGCCTGTACCCCTCGGCCACTCGGTCTTAGCAACCACCGGTCAAATTTCGGTACGTGGGTTCGATCCCCACCTCGGACATAGGTGATCTTGGTCGTTTTTCTTTGATAGATGACATCTAATATTTAGAAATAACTTTATTCGTAACATAAACATACACAAAAAATCACAATATACAGCAACGAAAAAATAATTTTACAAATAAAAGCGTGCATGCTACGAAATGGCCTCATCTCAGCATGTTGCTAGCGAGTGCCTGCGTTGGTCTTCCATCCTCTCCATACGCCGCCATCACCACATCTCAAACGCCTCTATACGGTCTCTGTCTTACTCTTACTGAGTCATGGTCCAGGTTTCACAACCTTATAGAATCTCCAAATGTAGGTACACTTTTTTTTAATGTAGGTACTAAACTCTTATGTTTGAGACTAACACATTTTTTAAAGGCTCAGTCTGAAAACCAGCGCTGAGCGTCCTACGCAGCACATGCTGAGACTGAGACATTGCCGCACAAAATATTTATTTTAAATTTAAGTTTATACTTATAATAACAATAATAATAATATATAGGTGTCCGGACCTCTTTTCTATAGTTCCATTTCTGATCCATCCATCCTCCATCACCATAGCCCATTAGTCTTTTCCATTCCTTCTCAATAGTCTCTATGCGCCTGCTGGGACCGGTTTACGGATATGTATTTGTGCCCGTGAATGGGTTGCAGCAGGTGTACAACACAGCAAATTTCTCCAAAGGGCCTCTACGTGTTGGATCTATATCCCCGCGCAAGCCTATCAAAAAACCGGGATTTGTAAGCCCGTGATACTCAAGGAGATACAAATAAATAATAATAATATTTATTTATTTCAAGTCAAGGACTCATATAAAAGTAGGGTAGGTACCACACCTAATTATAAAATAATACATAAAGCAAAATTATAATTTTATAATATTAAAATTACAATTAAGCTGTCCACTATGTGCCATTCTCGCCCAGGTGAACGGCTATCCAGTGCTTTAGTATGTTATTGCTCGGGTTGACAGTAAATAGCGTCAGAATATCATTTTGCTGCGACTTTTGCCATACGTTTGTCCAGACCGAGGCTATGCGAGACCGCGTGATTGCATAAAAATCAGGTACTCCCGCATCAGCAAACATGGCCTTAGCACTGCAGTAGCGAGGTAGTTTCATGAGTATTCTGAACGTATCGTTGTACTGAACCCGGAGCGCGTTATACGAACGTTTGGTGTAGTTACTAATGTAGTTATTAGGTAATAAGCTTAGTTAAGTTCATTTATATTATTAGTAGTAAGTTTTTCTTTTTATGGCAATAAAAAATTTGAAGTTTGAAGGTTTATGAGCCTTTTCCTGACTTGGCCTGATATACTGGTTTTAAGTATTTTTTATCGTTGAACGTATTAACGTTAGATAGACCGAGAGATACTTTGTATTAACAAAGTTACAGACTAAAATGCCGAACTGAAAAGGTAACTACGAGTAAGAAAATACCAGGACGATTTTTCTTCGTAAACAATAATAAATTAGTCTGGCTATTACAAGGTGACGACGGTGTCTGGGCTATTCACAAACAAACGCTAGCTACCTTATTACAGTACCTAACACCCCGCTTTACGCGACCCCGGTTAACTCGGATTCGATTATTATTACGTTATTTGGGTCAAAATTCTTTTCGTTGTCTTATTTTGTGTCCCTAAAAAACGTGACGCACTGGTGATTTTTGTATGAGATGATGTTTTGTTTTCAATTTCTGATAGATTGATTAAAATCTAGCGTGAAAAAGAAATACAGGTGCACTGATTTTTTTTTACATACTGAGTCGAAACAGCAACTAAAAGCTTGACAGAGTGGTATGAAATAACACACCGAAAAGAATTTCACTACCAGCTATCACCGTCGGGCGAGTATCGCCGTATCTCTTTTATTTAAACGGGAGTGCGTATCTTGTGTTTAAACCCACAGTTCATAGCTTAGTAGGTCGCGGTAAGACCAGTGCCTTACAGGCCAGTGTTACGTTTTGTGAACACAGAGAGAAACTTGACTACTCTAATATGGACACTTCGCATTATGTGAGGAAACTACGTTAAGGACATGTCAATAACACGTCATGATATTTTTTCAATCCTGCAATTAATTTTATAAAAATTGATTAAATCACACCTGATGCGAATACTTTAAATTTTTTGCTTGAAATAGACAAGTGGCAATCATTTTATCGTCTCTGCGGAGACCCCTGCGGAGACCTACATTGTCTACAGAAGGCCCTCCGATGCCTCGACGTTTGACATTATCTGTCATGAAAGAAAATTTTAACAAATAAATATTTGTATAGAAATCTACAGCCATAAATACATAAACTATTATAAATGTGCGTGTTGCAATAGTGCATTTCCCTATGTTCACCGTTTGATGGAGGAGTGCCAGCCTCAAATATGCCCTATAGTTCAAGAATAGACTTTTATTGACTGATCCACAATCACAGGATTCCGCAAGTATATTCGTTTATAATTATTTTTACAGTGTTCAGTGCTTCCTTTTTACGTGCCTATTGACTGCGCGAGACTGTAACTGTGTGATATCTTTTAGTTTTTATATTATTTAAATATTAAGGCCCTAGTTTTATACCCTAAGTTTATTTAGTTTTTTAATTGCTACATGTTATTCTTTAGTATATATGCCATCCCAGCCCGGGACTGTGTGATATCTTTTAGTTTTTATACTATCTAAATATTAAGGCTTTAGCTTATTTAGTTTTTTAATTGTTACGTGTTATTTTTTAGTATCCCCATATGCCATCCCAGCCCTGCACCAACTCAGTGGAGTTGTTGTTTTGCCCTTCATGTGGGGACAATAAACAATACAAAGGTCGTAAAGGTTTAAATATACACATTTCAAAATTTCACAAATTTAGTAACAGTCAGCCCGTGCCCCTTTCAACCCACTCCAATCAGTCAGTGTCAGTGCATACAACCAATTTTCTGCCCAATTCCCTGTCGGATAAGCTCAGCGCTTTTAAAGAGTCAAACCCTGTCATTAAAAGAATACCTAGAGGTGCAAGACACGCCGTTGCCCAAGCTCTTATAAGCACACTAAATGACTGCGTTAACTCTAATAGCCTAATCACTTGGGAAAATTTGCTAACTTTCGCGTACAGCGTTCTACATGTAGATCGCAAATCTTCAAAAACTTTAACAAAGAAAATAAAGAATAACTGTTCTCAACCCTCTCCGTTATCATACACTCCCGATCCACCTCCCCCTTCGCACAACCTATTCAAGAAAATTGAAACTAAAGTCAATGATGGGGACCTACGTGGTGCCGCCCGCATACTCTTCTCGAGCGACTCTACCGCCCCTGATTCGCAAGACACTCTCACTGCTCTCGAGAGCAAACACCCACCGGGCCCCTCGTTTCTTGATCTTCCAGATCCTCCAGACACCACATTGCCCGGCCTTGTCGCTTCAGAAGACGCCGTTTTTGCAGCGGTCATGGCGTTCAATAACGGCTCGGCTGGTGGCTTGGACGGCATTACCCCTCAACACTTGAAGGATCTGCTCGTCAACAATAATACGGGTGAACTCCTCTCCAGCCTCACACGTTTAGTGAATCTAATGATTAGTGGGAAAGTAAATGAAACAATTTGCCAAACCCTGTACGGAGCTAACCTTTACGCCCTTAGCAAGAAAGATGGTAGCGTACGTCCTATTGCTATAGGTTCAACTTTTAGGCGACTTGCTTCCAAAGTATGCTGCAGATACATACGTGAGGACCTCGAATCCCAATTTAAACCCACTCAATTAGGCTTTGGTAGCAAGGGTGGCTGCGAAGCTGCAGTCCATGCTTGCCGCACCTTTTTATCTAACTCTCCTAATTCCGTTCTGCTGAAGTTAGATGTAAAAAATGCTTTCAATTCAGTAAATAGACAGGCCATTCTTTCTGAAGTCTTAAAAACAACCCCAAATATTTATCCCTACATATGGCAATGTTACAGTACTCCTTCTAACCTCAAGTTCAGGAGCCACACCATACTGTCGTCCACCGGCTGCCAACAAGGCGACCCCTTGGGTCCAGCTATCTTCAGTCTCGCCATCCATCCGCATATCTCTGACCTCACATCGCTTTTTAACATCTGGTACCTTGATGATGGAACACTTGGAGGTGACGCTACCACAGTTTTAAATGATTTCATCTCCATCAGCACAAAATTTGACTCCATCGGTTTACAACTCAATACAAACAAATGCGAAATTTACATAGATCCAAATGATGCAAATAGGAGCGAAATCTTAAGGTCGTTTCAAAATATTTGCCCGGGCATTAAAATTTTAGAAAAAAAAAATCTCTTTCTACTTGGTGCACCCATTTTTGACGACTCTATTCCAAATTTTATAGATAAAAATATTGACCAATTCCACTCTTTTTCAGACCGTCTTCTCAAAATTAACCCCCATATGGCCATTTTTATTCTGCGGTACTGCCATTTTGTCCCCAAATTTACCTACGCTATGCGCTGCAGCCCCTTTTGGAAGTATTCGTCTCTATGTGAAAAAATTGATAATATTCTTTGGACTCAAATTGAAAAAATTGTGAACATACAAATCGACACAAGGATGTTCCTGATAGCATCTCTACCTATTAGGTTCGGTGGCCTAGGGCTGAGGTTGATCGGATGTGTCTCCTTGCCGGCGTTCCTGTCTTCGGTACACAGCACACTAGCTCTCACGGGCAGTATTCTACAACCCTCACTAGGTGATTGTGAGATAGTGTGCTTGTCTGAGGCCAGGGACGCTTGGCGGGTAGCTTGTCCGGGCAAAGACCTGCCCTCAAGCCCAAGCTCTCAAAAACTTTGGGACGAACCTATATGTCGGGGAATACATGAAGATCTCCTAAAAAATAGCCCGTCTAGCCTTGAAACAGCGCGACTCTTAGCAACTTCAGCTAGAGAGTCCGGTTACTGGCTGCACGCTTTCCCATCGGCAAATTTTGGCAACTTATTAGACCCCAATAGTTTCCGTCTGGCGGTTGGTCTCCGACTAGGAGCCAACCTAGTTGAGCCTCATCGGTGCAACTGCGGTACGGTGGTGGATCGCCACGGCCACCACGGCCTGGCCTGCTCTAAAAGCGCTGGTCGTCTATCCCGCCACGCCTCCCTCAATGACATCATCCGACGGGCCTTAGTCAGCGTCAACATGCCCACCATATTGGAGCCTAACGGTTTAGCGCGCGATGACGGCAAAAGGCCCGACGTTCTTACTCTCGTGCCGTGGGAGAAGGGACGGCCTCTAATTTGGGACGCAACTTGTGTGGACACCCTTGCGCCGTCCCACCTCAATGCATCGTCTTTGAGAGCAGGCAGTGCCGCCACTAATGCCGAAGTCGCAAAACGCCGAAAATACGCATGTTTAGGTGACGCATACGTATTTTCGGCTTTTGCCGTTGAGACTCTAGGTCCTTGGGGACCAGAGGCACTAAAACTTTTTACAAAACTGAGGTCGTTGCTCATCCGTTCCACCGGCGACCCTAGGGCTGGCTCGTTCCTCGCTCAACGTATAGGCATTGCCATTCAGCGAGGTAACGCAGCCAGCCTTATGGGCACCTTACCAAATGGGAGTGGCATTGGAGATATCTGTAAATATAGTTCAGACCTTTAGTTTAAGGTAGTTTTATAAGGTTTATTGTAGTTTTTTATTTTATTTAGTTTTTTTTTTTTTTGCAATTAGATGTAATTTTATATTATTGTTTAAGTTTTGTATAGCTGTGTAAAAATTATTTAACTTTGTGCATAATAAAAAAGGACATGTCATCAATAAAGGACGTTCACGTATCTCAAAGTATATTTCATTGAAGAGATATCATCATTCATTAGTCTTACAAAAACGTCCGTATTTATTTTGTAAACTATACGAGTACATAAGTCCATGACCCGGCACTATTCTGTTGTTTCAATGATGTATTAAACTTATTAATCTTATTATAAATAAACAAAAAATAAATAAATATCTTGGAACATAATCTTACACAAATCGACTTAGTCCCACGGTAAGCTCAATTAAGGCTTGTGATGGGGGTTCTCGGCGACGATATATAAATACTTAAATACATAGACAGCCATGACCAAGGAACAAATATTTCTGATAAATAAATACACAAAATAATGCCCTCGCAGGAATTCGAACCCGGAACCTCCAGCTTCGTAGGCAGGGTCACTACCAACTAGGCTACGGAGGTCAAACCAAGTGTCCTATTTCTTTATCAGTTTCGGACCCCCTCCGTGCACATTGGTGGTACGGTACGGTACATGTCCAGACCCCCATCCCGTCTAAATGTCACATAAATACAATACAATACGTCAGTAGAAAACAAAAAAAAATAAACAAACCTGAAATAGTACATTACGACACAAGTGTGAAAAGCATGATATCCGAAACGAGTGGCGATGTTATAAAACACGACCGATAGGGAGTGTTTTAAATCGACACGAGTTACGAATTTCGTTTTTGCACGTGTCTTGTACGACGTTTTTTAGTACAAAGTTTTTTGGCCCTTCGAAGTTTTGGACCTGACGTAAAAAGACCCACTTCTCGCACTAGAGCCTAAAAAAGGCACCATCTGTACCAAAGCTTTACATTATATGGTATCAAAAGTTCTGAAATAAATTATTTGATTTAAACTTTCACGATTATCACTCATATTTTAAAGACAAACGGGTCTTAATCGCGTAAACATCTAAGGTCGCCTAAGGATGTTTTACCTTACCACACACCGGGCGTTTATAAAATCGATTGTAGCTGTGGTAGTTCCTATATTGGGGAAACCAAACGCACCATAGCGGAAAGGGTCAAGGAACATATCACGGCTGTTAAAAAGCGTCAAACGAATAAGTCTGCTGTGGCCGAGCATTTGTTGGAGTCCGGACCTAACCACTGGATTGAGCTCCATAACCCGAAAGTCCTCTCAACCGAGCGTATACATCATAGCCGAAAAGTACGTGAAGCTATTGAAATTAAGAAACATCGGAATTTTAATCAAAATGAGGGGCAAGGAATCTCATCCGCGTGGAATCCCGTGATTTACAAATGTAAGCGTGGTGAAACATCCATTTTAAAGCCATTGGATGTTGTGAGTGTTGTGTGTAGGCCTAGTGACAACCCTAGCCTAGAAGTGAATAATCAAGATCAAGTGCGGGTAGTTCGAAAAACCCGCGCAGCTCGAAGGTGTTGATACATTCTCTCGCCAGTCTGCCTGCGACCACGGGTGTAACGTCATGCCCGAAACGTCAGGATATAATTAAACGTAAGTTTACGCGATTAAGACCCGTTTGTCTTTAAAATATAAATTATTTGAGTTTGAATTATTCCATAATCACGCACTTTTAGGACAGATTCTTGGTTTTATTACCATTTTAAAACCTTAAACCTTGAATTCACATACATTAATTATTAATATTAATGTAAAAATATATCTGCGTAGGTGTTAACTTGTCAAAAAAGTGAAGTGCTATGGAAAGTCAGCCATATTTGTTTAAGAACCTATTTTTTTTTGGTTTTACTGCCGGAATACAATCAGGTCGCCCGTTGCTTGTTTACCACCAATTAGTAATTTAGCTCGAACCTGAAAACGAACGAAATCCGACAGCATTTCAAGTTTGAAGACTTTTTGCGTAAATTACCCAAATAACATTATTATATCGCTATTTTCCAAGATGGCGTAACAGAAATAAATAAGTATTTTATCAGAATAGCCGGCATTCCTAGTTCCACGGTGAATTCCAAGGAATAATTGTTCCGGTGACAGACCATAGAGCGAACTAGACGTCGCATGACTCTCAAGAGGACATAGTTAAGGAAAAAGGATCCAATAAGGAAAAAACTGTCGAAAAATAAGGGTGATTCTCTCCCTTCCCTGCCCCCGTCATCGCTGCCCACGGTCTCCACCCACGCTAGCAGAGCGCAAACCCGCAGTTAGTGATGGGTAATTACCGGTAACTTATCCAACACAATATGGGGTATATTCCCAAATGGAAACTTTCCCCATAGTAAGATTGGGAAATTACTGGGAAACACCCATCACTACCCGCAGTACACGTCGGGCTTTGGTCGCGGGTACTCCATGATGATGATCCTCTTAATGGATCGAAACATGTCGAGAAATTATTGACGTTGATTACGTGAGTAATCCGTTTGCTAAATATTAAAAATAAGAAAAGTCGTTAATTTCAGAAGCTGGATCCTTTTTCCATAACTACGTCCAAGTTTAACTCTGACAGCCTGTGTAGCGATACTAATAAATAGATAAATAAATATCTCGGGACATCTTATACAAATCGACCTAGTCCCACGGTAAGCTCAATTAAGGCTTGTGATGTGGGTACCAGGCGACGATATATATAATAGATAGATACATATAGATACTTAAATACATAGACAGCCATGACCAAGGAACAAACATTTGTGATAAATAAATACACAAAGAATGCCCTCGCCGGGATTCGAACCCGGAACCTCCAGCTTCGTAGGCAGGGTCACTACCAACTAGGCTACGGAGGCTGATAAATGCTGACGGAGGCTGATAATGGGAAGCTAGAGGTTCCGGATTCGAATCTCGATGGAGGCAACAAGCTGCTGCGGCGTTATTAAGGGAGATTTACTTTCTCCGGCTCGCGAGGACGAGTGGGAAGGATAGAAAGTAAGTCCGCGGTAATAACCCCGTGGCAGCTCATAGTACACACTTAACCGTATCATGAGTTGGAATGGAAAGTATCGGTTAAGTTAGGTATTACTCGATACGTAAAACAGGCTTTCGCGCTCGCTTTATTAAATAAGTGCGAGCACTATAGAATGCCTTGCGTATCGAGTAAAATCTAACGTTACTGGTACTTGAAAAATCACGGAACCTTCGGCTACAGGAGGAGTATCGTTTGTATATTACGATCTATTGTTGTATATGTCTACGGTTCCTCTCGTCGCTCGGATCGTCGGCATTCCAGGCAAACGATAATTTACTGCCGTAACTTATGCCGACTGTACCATTTATTATATAAACCGGTATGTAAGGTGATCATAACAATAATGAAACAGATTAGACGCTGAAAAATCTACAGTTATTATATCATTGGCGGAATGGTGACGGCCGTAAGAATACATTTGTCACCACCCCAAATCTTCGCGTGGGTATCGTAAGATTCGATTAAGGGATTGAAGTGTCAATTCATATTTACATTAACATGTCGCGCGTAGTGATGTTAACCGTTTAATTACGTGTGCTAAGCCTACAGAACTACTAAAGGGGCATTTAGACCAAACGAACATTCGCTCATTCTATCCCCCAACGAAATTTGTTCGTTACACAAAACGTGATTCTTCGAAATTCGTTGATTTCGTAGAATGGGGAATGAGCGAATGCTCGTTTGGTCTAAATGCACCTTTACGTAGTATTAAGTAAGTAGTTTTTTTGACAAAATAAATCATTCATTCTATGACTGCAATTTTGAACGCAAACATTTTAATCATATTTCCGAAGGAAAATATAGTTTCCAGTACCTAACTTGTAATATAGCAGCTCGATGCGTTAAGTTCATAAAACTGTGGTTGCCTTCGTAGATTACCTACAATAGACAAGGCAATATAACGTTGGCCTCTTTACTTAAGAGTATACATCATCAGTATACCTCAGTCCACATCTGAACGTAGGCCTCTCCCACTAACTATGCGTGAATGCTGTAGTGGTATGTAGCTAGCGCTATAGCGCGGTTAAGCAGAGATATCGTTTTACTACCTAAGCGACTCGATGTAAAGCCGTCGTTAAACACGTCGTTTGACTCAATATTCTGCTGCCTGACCCACACATACTACAAACGCAACAGGAGGTTATCCATAATCGCCACGCTGGGAAAGCAAAGTGACGATCTATTATGAGGACGGCGATGTCCATCATCAATCATTAATAGATTAATGGTCAGTGACACTTCAATCCCTAAGTCGACTCTTACTGAATATAAGAGCGTATAGCAAACTGAAATATGTTAACACTTTCATTGCGGACGAGTGCTACGCGCTACGCTCGTAGCCGATCCCGTGATTTTTCCGCTTTGTAGCGAAAATGGACCAAAGAACTCCCCTCGGGAGTTCCCCGCACTCAAAGTATTAACAGAGCATTCTAGATGTCGAAAAAAACAAAACAGTATAATGTTTTGACGTCGACAATTTCGACTCTACACGGACAAAAACTTTGGCATGCCATGTATAAGAGCTTTTTCACTTTTAGGGACACCCATTTGTATTGGTGCGAGTGAAAGTAGCATTGTACCTAGGAGAAGTTTCGTAACTTGCGAAACTTGCATAGAGAATATTCTCGGAAACCTAAATTTACCAAACAATCTAGTCAAGCCAAGACCATACGAAAA
This sequence comes from Thaumatotibia leucotreta, assembly GCA_025490895.1. Classification (NCBI taxonomy): domain Eukaryota; kingdom Metazoa; phylum Arthropoda; class Insecta; order Lepidoptera; family Tortricidae; genus Thaumatotibia; species Thaumatotibia leucotreta. Next base: position 66,381 of record JALPQI010004206.1, read on the forward strand.
ACATGCCTTATGAGTTATATTTATTGGCTTGTTTACTTATTTACGATCTAAAATAGTACATTACGATACAAGTGCGAAAAACATGAAATTCGAAACGAATGGCGATGTTTTAAAACACGACCGACAGGGAGTATTTTAAATCGACACGAGTTACGAACTTCGTTTTTACACGTGTCTCGTACGACGTTATTTAGTACAGATGGCCCTCCGAAATTTTAGACCTAACGTAAAATGACACACTTCTCGCACTACAGCCTAAAAAAGGCACCATCTGTACTAAAATGATTATTTCAAACATCACACAGTTTATTTCGCGTAAAGTGAAAGTTTTGGAAAAATGATCCATCTAGATAATAAGTAGTCTGTGACCGCTCGCGAATCGCCGCTATAATTAAAAAGTTGCCGCCCCAACTTCCAGCGTTTTTCTGTTTTCATTACAAAGTTGTTTACGCGGTTTTCGTCCGAAAGCTATCATTGCGCGTGAGTTTCGCTTTTGACCAAATTACAGTTTTTAAATGGAATAATTTATTTTGTTAATTACTTGTCGAGTACGACATGTCAGTTATGTGACTTTTGTGAAAGTTAATCTAACTTATCATGGAAACTGTATTAAAAACTTTATTTTTAAAACAGATGGCGCTTTTTTACGCGTTAGTGCGAGAAGTGGTTCCTTTTGCGTCAGGTCCAAATCTTCAGACGGCCATATGTACAAAAAGCGTCGTATGATACACATGCGAAAACGAAACGACCTTCGTTTTTTTCGCACTTGTATCGTAATGTACTAATATTGCCTTGAATTCATATGAAGAGTTGAGAGCGATAATATATTATCACGGTCAATCTCTAAGGCCCGACCGAGATCTCGGTCTCGGTCTCGGTCTCGGCATTCTCGACCAAAACGAGCCGAGATATCCTTGTCGGCTCTCGGCCAAATATGGCCGGGACTATCAGCCGTGGCCGAGATTCGTAATGAGCTGTAATTGGCGAGCTTGACGCCATCTCGCGAACTTAATGCGATTTTATTGGTGTCATACTGACGTGAACTGACTTCAATTGGGTATGTCAAGTTTTTTGAAGTGGAGTAAATTATATTTTATTTGGATGATAGGCTTCCTAAGGATCACGAAAAACCAGTTAGTTTATTTTTATAAACTATTAAATATATTATTAATATTATTTATAATATTTTAATTTATGGCTCACAAGCTAAACGACTTTTGCGCTACCTGAAAATTAAAAAAAAAACACATGATGGTTGTCAAATATGTCACTGTCAAAAGTAACTACGTCTTTCAAAATAATTATTTAAAATGCATACTAATAATAACAATAAAAACGTGTTATTGAGTATAATTTTGATACATAGAATAGTCACTACACTCACATTGAAATGCTCTTCACAAACATATAGGGTCCATTTCGGGCAATTTATATCCAACGCGTGACACCAAGTTGGTTGAAAACATTTTGGTACACATAGAAAAGCTGAGTCGGGAAAGTCGCGTCTGTATTTCTTACAGCTGGGTACGAAGCATATGAGCATATCTCTGTTAATACTCCGTCACGGTTCGGTTGCAGTCACTATTCATTGTATCTAGATGTACGTGAAGCAGTCCAATAGTCAAAACCAGGGTCGTCAGAAATGCAAGAAAACGTAGTCCAAAAAGCAGAGCGTAGGTAGTCACAGGAAGATCTAAACGTTGTCCAAAATATCGTGCAGGGGTCATGGAGTAGTGCGGCAAGATCAAGAGTCCAAAATTCGTGCTGAGGTCGTTAAAAATATTCTATAAATCACTGAAACCACCAAATGCAATCGAACGAACAAAACCGTTGAAAGACGTAGTTATTTTTGACAGTGACATATTTGACAACCATCATGTGTTTTTTTTTAATTTTCAGTAGCGCAAAAGTCGTTTAGCTTGTGAGCCATAAATTAAAAATATTATAAATAATATTAATAATAAATTAATAGTTATAAAAATAAAATAACTGGTTTTTCGTGATCCTTAGGAAGCCTATCATCCAAATAAAATATAATTTACACCACTTCAAAAAACTTGACATACCCAATTTCACATTAAAATGAACGGAAGGAATAATTTACTCGTATTGTGCCCCTTATTGCCCCCTGGATCCGCGCCTAGCATGACTTATTGGAGCGAGCACGATGGCCTGCTT
>JALPQI010004207.1:0-62879 GCA_025490895.1 Thaumatotibia leucotreta
GTACCCGGCTTTGCGCGACCCACGCAGTAGGTAGACGTGTGTGGGTGGGAAGACATTTTGAATCTTGTTAAGTTGGCACTACTGTTCGCTATTCGCGAAATGAACGCATTGGGACGCTCAGATATACATTTTTCTTTAAAAACTGGCGTGGAAAGATTTATAAAATCGCGATTTGCTAGTCAGTTAAATAGTGTACGTTTTCATACTTTCATATTTCGTGATAAATCAGTGTTTATCAGTGATTGGCTTGGGTGTCGAACAAAGAAAATTGTAGTGCGTTGAAAGTCAAGTCGTTGAAACATGGTGCCGCTAGGACCCGGGCCGGGGCACCCAGCTGCACATCAAGCCCACGGAGGGCCTTCTGCTAATCTTTCCGGTCCTAATTCTCTCTCGCAGAGTGCTCCACAATCCAACAAGTCATCGGTAGCAGTAAGTTCATAGCATTTCGTTGATTATTTCACGGCTTTGCGTCAGTTGCCGCTTGCACATGTTTATGTAACTCAACTTTTGTATCTGAGCACGTGCGATTTGGCGCTCATTTGTGGCATCGGTTTTCAGAAGCCGAACTACACGCTCAAATTTACGCTTGCTGGGCACACGAAGGCGGTGTCTTCCGTAAAATTCAGTCCAAATGGCGAATGGCTAGCCAGTTCTTGTAAGTATAATGCATATTATCACTCACGATGTCCGTTACGATGACATTTTTAGTTCCTAAATTTATTGAGCCCTACCCGTTTTATGTTCGTGTAAACATTTTGTCGTCAATTTAATTTACCAAACAGTTTTGTTAAACCTGCATTGTTGATGTTTTTGGGGTCACATACCTATTGTTATCTGAAGCTATTGCTATGCGCCCTAGTTTACGATAAGACGTTTTGCTAAAACAACAATAATTCGGAAGTAGTCTCACTATAACTATATTTTATAAGCAGTCTTCACTACCCACATGAAATTTTATTTTTATGAATTTATTTAAACAATTCTCACATAATTATAATATAATTAGAATAGTAATGGGCTATATAAACTAACGTTTTGTAACTTGGCATTGACATAAAGTAAGCATCTAACATTTGGCCTTGGTTACGCATTTATATTAACTTTAGCATTAGAAAAGTGTTAAATTGATATGTATATTGAACTTCTTTTGAACAGCCAAGCTGTGACATACAATTCAAGGGTCCACAATATACTGAATTTAACACAGCTTAAGACATTAATGACTGACTAAATAATGCTACAACAATTCCATACTAGTCACTGATATTTCAAACCCTACCTTCTGCAAACCATTCAACATTGTTTTGCCAGGTTAAACTGTAGCCCAAAGCACCAAATTGAAATTAGTGTTAACTACTTTTTATTTTTTCTACATATTCATACCAGTACCCATCTTAAAAAACTTGTTTGGACCTAAGTGGTAATAAAAGAAAATGCATGCTTTTATGTCAATAGTGCTCACTAAATTTATGAACTTAATTATTATTTATTTTTCAAAAATTATTTCATTTTATAAAATGTATGATAATTTAATTATCATGCATTTACATATTCAAAATGCAAGATTATTATGGAACCCCAAATGCTAATCTTAATTTTTTTTATAATGTTTCTAACATAACTCATACATAGTAACTATCAAACTATGGAAAATAAATGATATTTAATAAAAAATATTCAAATACTGTTCAGTTTGGATTCCATATGTCAGCAAAAATGATTTCTAATTTATGTGGTTCGAATGTTCTTACTGATATTAGGTATAAAGAGCTGTGAAAACTCTAACATCTAAGTCAAACTGATAAGAAGTATCTGCATTTTATAATAATTTCCAACATAATACAATTAATTAAGATTTAAGTTTTGCATCAGCCTCAGTTACAATACCCTGTCCTGCCTGTATACTAAATTTGAAAATATTGTTGCTTTTCTTTTGTTCTAAACAACTGAATGTGAATATGTTCTTTATAAATCACATTGTGCAGGATGAGGATACAAGTCAAAATAAAACAACAGGAACAGGACTAGTCTTGGTAACAAAAATAATGTCAATTATAAACTATTAATTGTATTAATTATTAATATTTTATTATACACTCACCCCCTTATTCATAAACATCTGCAAACTTAACAAGCCGCTAATAATTGTTTGTCCCTTTCGAACTAACAATGTGTCCATAAGAGCAAAAGGGACAAACGATTATTAGCGGCTTGTTAAGTTTGCAGATGTTTATGAATAAGGGGGTTAATTTTTACCTACCCATTTAACTAAAATTTATTTATTGATAATGTCTTTTATTTAATACCCTGTATTTTCCAGCTGCTGATAAAGTAATCAAAGTGTGGGGTGCCTACGATGGCAAGTTTGAGAAGACTATCTCGGGCCACAAGATGGGCATTAGTGATGTGGCCTGGTCCTCGGACAGCCGGCTCATTGTCAGTGCCAGCGATGATAAGACTCTGAAGGTAATTTTTTGTATTTGGTTTGATCACTTGTTGCCATGGTTCCCTTGGGTCACCCTTAAAATCACAGTTTAATAGCATTCAAATTGCCAAAGTCTTTCAAAGGTGGGTCATCCACTAATCATGATTAGGGGTCAGAACTATGGGTGCAAAACTTTAACAAAACTTTAAAATTTACATATGGGAACATTCAAGTCAAGAAAAATACGAATATTATTGAAAAATCTGTATACAATTTTATTCACTATCTCGGAATCTTCAACTTACAATGTGTGGGTGTGTGGATATGTATATTTTATGGATGTATGTAATAATATGTCAAGTCCACTTGAGAAATTTCGTTAAAGTTTTGCACCCATAGCTCAGACCCCTAATCATGATAATGTACTATGCAAGTTATGCAACTGTTGTCTCCTGGGTGATGTGATTGAATAGCAACAAGTAAGAAGGGATTGCCCCACATTATACCAACAGCCAATTATTTTTAACTCTATTCTCAGTGAATAGAGCCTAGCTTCAAAGTGAATGTTCCGAGCACTATGTCCAATGGTCAAAATATCCTAGGACACTAATAAATGTCCATGGGGTCCATTTGGTCGTAGTTGTGTAGAAAACTACCAATTTATTGACAATGCAGAAAGATACCAACCTCAATATGCTAAAGCTTAAGTCAGATTGACAAAAAATAAAATTTGGTGGCTTTCTGCAAAACTATGGTCATTTGACCATAGAGTCAATATGTCAAAGCGTGAAAACGTCCAAGAAATTGAAATGCACTGTTAACCCGGCGAGCATGAGGTGAAAAAATGTCATTGCAAAATAGACTTTGTCATTATTGACATAAGTGACAGGGGTGGGTATGAGATACCCTGGGTCATGCTCCCCGGGTTAAATGCGAAGTCACAGGTACATCTTTGTCGCGACTAATGCTAGTGGTGAAGTGAAAATTGTGAAATGAAATCAAGGGACATTTAAAGTGTTAAATAAGAGCCGCTTTACTAAAGAGCCTATTTTAATAAAAAAAATTTAGGCTCAGTTTTATGTCCCCAGGGTATATTATAAATCCGTAGTCAAGTATGTTTTGCTTGTATTAAACATTCTACCAATTGTACCATTGGCTGCGGCATGACATTATCAAGATATTATGCAATAGGTTTCTCATGAAAAGACTTAAGTTCTATATATGAACACTTTGAGTCATGTAGTCAGGTAAAAATCACAGGATGCGAGAACGAATTTTCGGGAGATAAGAGATAAGGTTTATTCTCACGGTTGTTGACCTTTTACTATCACTTGATGATTACGTTCCTTTTTACTTAGATACTGTAATAAAGCCGTGAGTGAGTTTATTAATACATAGTCGCTTACTATAATTATTTGTCTTAATTAACGTTATACTATTAGACCCAGTGTTTCCCCTAAAAGGTATTTAGATTTTTTTTTAATAGTGCTTCTCTATATCTTATAAGGAACCTACGTATTAATTTTCTGGGTGCCGAACCCACAGGGTAAAACAAAACTCCATTACTAAGGCTCCGCTGTCTGTCTGTCCGTATGTCACCAAACTGTATATTGTGAACCGTGATAATTAACACGTTCGACGCCGGTGACACGCATATGTGACCGAAAAAACTGTACTCCTATGCCAGTGACACACTTACATGATCAAAGTAATCTTATTCTTATGCCACTAGCATTAATCAAGTTCTCACTCCTATGCCAGTGGCATAGCAATACGAACGTTTTTGACACAAGTGCTGTGTCACCGGCATAGGAGTACAATCTTTTCGGTCACACATGCGTGTCACTGGCATAGGATTTCTATCAGATAACTTCGATCGGCAATATCGGCATCGCATAAGCACTTAGTGAAACATTATCGGACGCGTACGTGTTAAACAGTTAAAATCTTCACAGATGCTGTATTTCTGTAGACACTATTAGAAATAATTAAAAAGTAGAATAAAATAGATATTTAAGGGGGTGGCTCCCATACAACAAATGTTTTTTTTGCTCATTTTATGATAACCCGATAATGGTACGAAACCGTTCGTGCACGAGTCCGACTCGCATTTTTATTTATAATGGCACAACAAAGTGGCTCCACTCCACCTGATCGTAAAGAGGAGCCCAAATCGCGGCGGCAATGAACTGGAGACCGGCAGTAATCTGTCAGTTGCCACCGCCTTGCTGGCCTGCTAGATGCTTCACGCTTCGTTTAAACCAGTGATTGGACTGTGTGTAGATAAATTACATTTTACAAATTGTACTAAAAGTAGCAAAGAGCCTCAAAAAAATGTGTACAAGTCTAATGTCATGTGTGAGATGTGTCTTAAATGACGTCATATTAAAAATAAAATCGCGAATGAGTAGTTTTTAAACACCACACCATTGTAGGCAGTTTAAATCTTACTGCAACATTAGCACTGATAAACAGCTATGTTGCAGAGTTTCATAACAATAACAGGATTACAGATTGAAATACAGTTAGCAAACGTCATCAATAAGGTGTGTACAATGACGTCATTATAAAATCGCGAATGAGTACAGTTTTTGAAACTCTGCTTTTTATAGAAGTTGCAAACAATGTAACAATTAACAAACCTTGTATTCAAAAAAATGTCTTTAATTTTATTTTCCAGTGTACGTTATTGATATTGAATACTGCTAAATCAGTGTGTTATTTCAACTCTTCCCAATAGATTATCCTAAACAATTAAATGAATAAAATATACTTCTCGCATTAAAGCGTAATATCACCATCTGTACTGAAAAGACATTTTCAACTTGAACATTTTTAGTCTTACAAAAATACATAAGATACAAATATGAGCGACTGGGCGGTATTATTGCATTGTAACAATTGTCGCGAGTTCAGTAGTTTGTTCAGTCACGACTATAAATATGAATAGACTTCGGAACTTACTAGGGGACTAAGGCTTAAATTTAAATACATTTGACAACATGTTTATACAGTGTGTGGCCTACAACCGGGGTGAAAATTTAAACGGTGCATTAATAAGCTGATCGACAATCATTACCACATATTGTAATAAAAAAATTTTTTTTTTTTTTAATTTTTTGTTCATGTATTTTTCATTATTATGGGTTCATTTACTTGAATTAAAAGTTACCAATAACTTATCATTTTTGAATCATTGAAGAATGTACAATTTTTTTTTTAAACCGTAACAAATTAGTGTAAAAATAAAAACAAAATTATTGTTATGACTTCGTACCTGGTATACTATCATGATGTCTTGCGACTGACAAGCTACATCGTGATGCCAAGATCCAGTACTAAAGGTCCATTGCTTTGAATGACAATATCTCCGAACTTAACCACTTTGAAACACCGGGACCTTTACAGGATTATTGCCGATAGTCTAAGGAGTCACTCATTTCATTTTTCTCCCGTGTTAAAGGCCACACACTGTATAGGCTATACTATGCTCACACTGACATCTTTGCAGGTATGGGAGCTGAGTTCGGGCAAATGCCTGAAGACCCTGAAAGGCCACAGCAACTACGTGTTCTGCTGCAACTTTAACCCACAGAGTAATCTCATCGTGTCCGGCAGTTTCGACGAGAGCGTTCGGATATGGGACGTTAGGACGGGTAAGATACTAAGCATCATACTATAAATATATTCCACCATGAAAACTTTTTAGACGTGACTATCAAGTTTCTCTCGCGTTAGTACCGAATATAAATTTTGCTTACCAGGACAATAGGCATGATGACTGGCAAGTCAAATCAGCATCTTTTTTCGAAATGTCAAAACGATCACCACTATGGAATTTTATATGAAATACACAAAAGTGACGTCACGTTTGAGTACTGCCAAATGACCTACTCTTTTAAGTTCTTTTCAATTTATTAAATAGAAGTTCTGTACAAAAATTACAGCAATCTTCATCTTAGTAATAATTTCTTCGTGTATTATGTCGTGCATAATGTTAAATTAGTACATTACGACACAAGTGCGAAAAACAGGAAATCCGAAATGAGTGGCGATGTTTTAAAACACGACCGAAGGGAGTGTTATAAATAGACACGAGTTACGAATTTCCTTATTGCACGTGTCTCGTACGACGTTTTTTAGTACAGATGGCCCTCCGAGGTTTTCGACCTGACGTAAAATGAGCCACTTCTCGCACTAGAGCCTAAAAAGGCACCCTATGTACAAAAAAATCTATTTTAACTGCAGTCATCATCTCTATTGCTTCAGGACAGTTGCGTCTCAAAACTTAATACAGTGTAAACTCTTTATAACGAAACTCAAGGGACTGAGCATTTTTTATCGTTATAGAGAGTTATCGTTATACGGAGACAACAAAAAAAAAAACAACCAAATTAACAAGACTGATACTACGATGGTACCAAGTATGCTTGGTCGAAGCCCATCATTTTCGAGAAAACAATGGGTCATACTACACGTGTTCAAGGCAATTAAGGATAACAAAATCTAGACCGACCAAGGATGTTTCGGAGCTTCAAAGTCTTGTTACCGATAATACATATTTACTGTCTAAAAATATTTCACTCATTTCTTCGTAATAGAGAATGGCATATCGCTATAAAGAGTGTTTTATATGTGGGTTTTAACGCAAACCAACCAAGTTGTACTCACTTCAACGTTATAGGGAGGTTATCGTTATAAAGGAAAACGTTATAAAGAGTTTACACTGTATATATTTGCTAAGGTTTTATCAACTTGCATTACTGCTAAGTGGCTAGCCCCGTGGTGACGGTTGTAAGAATATAAATAAATAAAATAAAATAAAATAATATTTGTTATCACCATAAATTCTCCCTTGAGTGTTGAAAGAGTTAACTAAGGGATTTAAGTGTCACTGAGTAATTTATTGAATATTGATGCAGGGCACCAGCATCATCATATAGGCACACTACTACGCGCTAATCCGCTTGTCCAGCGTGGCGATTATGGCCATCCTAAAGCGTCCATACTCGTACCTATATGATAGGACAGGCATATATACAGCAGAGGACTGAGATGGGCTGATGATAATTATTATTATCGTTACACAAATTACGTTGCAATTCTGCAATACATGTATAGTTATCTATAACGATATTGTCTACTGAACTGACTACTAATTTGAGTTGTATATTGATTTGCATATGTTTTGTCAAAGGTAAATGTTTGAAGACCCTGCCAGCGCATTCGGATCCCGTGTCAGCAGTGCATTTCAACAGAGACGGAAGTCTCATCGTGTCTTCCAGTTATGATGGCTTATGGTGAGTCTTATTAGACAATTTTAAGACGTGCAGTCAGCAGCAAAAGGATCTTAATATATTTGATATATGTACATACGGTTTTATCTCTAGCAGGCTTAGCACATGATACGTGTGACTGTAAGTCGCCGCGACGTAGACTTTCGGTCTTTTAGTAACTGTATTAATAAAAGAGGGACGGATAGTCTATCTCGCGGCGACATATTGTCGCACCAATCATAGAATTAGGTATGCGAACGTGACACTTATTTTTGCGGCCTTCTTTGTGTAAGAAGATCTATGGGTAGTGGTAGATGTAGGGACAGTACTCGGCAGCAAATATTGCACTAATTATATGACTTTGTACCTATATGGTATTGCAGCTATATGGTATTAAGAAAAAAAAAAAAAGATGTATCAAGATACATCTTTTTTTTTCGACGTAAATTAGTGGAAGCCTTCTAATATAACATTGTTTTTTTATTTTTATTTAATAGTCAAGTAAATGAACTGTCAAACACTGTTTAAGCATATTTTTACCTCACTAGCGCGGCTACCTTTAGCCTTCGAAATATGCGTGCAAAAAACTACTTTATGCGCTAGCTGTGTACTCTAATATATTGAGGAGTTTCTTGACTTTATAAAGGGATGGTCTAGTAACTTGCCTTAGATTAAAATATATAATAGCGTTAATTTGGTAAATGTTTATAATATTTTAGAACATTTTCCATGTGTTAGTGAGGTGACAAATGAATGTTTCGCTCGTCTGCAAAAGTTCAGCGTCTTGTGCCTAGAAACTCACTCAGGATCCTATTTTTATGAACCATTCGCTTCGTTCATATACCTCATGGTTCACACCTAGAATCCCTCGCTTTTTCGGTTTTCAAAACTAGCACGACATTGCAGTCTTGAAAAAAGAACTATTGTTATTCGACTAGCTGGCTTCTCCCTCCAATGGAGGTCCTCCATAGTTCAACGTATACTGAATACTATGTTAAAGTTTTATTTAGATTGTTAACAAATCAACACGTGATATTAATATATTCCCCCTTTATCACATTACACAGGTGTATGACGTAAATATGTTGTCGAGCGTATATCAGATACCTGATATTGAAATGATTAACTTAAGCGTTATATTAACAAAAATAATGAATTAAAACGAAGTGAAAAGGGTAGGCCTTATGTCGAAAATATAAGTATTTAACTTGATACACCTCTGTTCCTGATACTTGGTTACAAAAGGAATAGTGAATAATATTATTTATTTTGTAATCAAATAATCACAACAATGTACATTATGATGACTATACTGAACATCTTTACTTTAGACAAGGGGACAAATTCGGGTCCCCTTTAATATGCCTAATATTAATAGTCCTAATATGAATTCGCATAACGGAATTGGCATAAATAATTAAGCATAATATTGAATAGGCAAACTAATAAAAATCCATAATGCTTAATACGCATATTACTGATTATGCATAATTGAAATATGCATAACATTATTAAATATAACTTTATTCGTCCTAATATGGATTAGCATAAACTTAGAAATCAAGCGAATGAGGCAGATCAGGGTAAAACCAAGACAGTAAGGTTAATTTCAAAAGACTAATGAGCAGGAGCGACGAAGCGAAGTTGAAGCCTAGCTATCGTCGATATCTCCTACACATCCTAATGAACATGTCAGATATCTACAATCAATTAAATAAAACATTAGGTATTTAATAATAAATTTTATTAGTAAAGAAATCACATCTTGGTAGGCGCATGAGGCGCACAGTACTGAATGTGTACCTATTTAATACGGGCGTATATTTTATTGATGCTTAAAATAGGATCTAGGGAACCTATTTACCTATACCATGATTTCTACGATCAGAAAACGATAACTGTATCCCGTATAAAATACACACGCCGTATTTAATATTTTAAATTGCTAGGGTAAAAATGTGTGTAATAATTAAAATAATCAATATTTACTATACAAATATAAGTAGGTATACATGTATGTCAGTCTAGACGTGTGCGCCGATGTCAAAATGGTCGGCGGCGGCGTTTGCCAAAAAGTCGGCGGCGGCGGCGTGATTTCGGCGTGAAATCGGCGTGAAGGTCACGTGAATATAAAAGCGGAATTAGATCGTATTCTTTGTTATAATTGAGATAAATAATACAATATAAATGTTCAATAAACACCACTAATGACCACCTTAACCACCATCTGATCAATAGATAACAGTTTTCTCTTCCGATCATGTTCTAAAGCTTGTCCACGAAATTAAGTAGCCATCGTAAAATCAGTCTCCCCTGTTCCACAATAGCCTCATGTAGTTCTGACAGCTATGGGACCGTAAATTGATTCTGTTTTATGTTTAACAATCCAATATCCAAACACATTCGATTAAAAGTCGTCAATATCAAAATAACTTCAGATAATGCTTAATACAAAAGTTCACGCCCAAAAAAGACCGATCTTAACAATATTACACTTGAAATAAAATTGTAGACACGAGATTCACAATTTATTATCCTAGTATCGGTCACACGGTAAGTGTGGGTTCCGGCGCAATAGGAGTACTGCTGACCAAATCTTCCTCCTGAAGCAACTTATGGAGAAGAAGTGGGAGTATGGCCAGGAAATCCACTCTCTCTTTGTAGACTTTGCCAAAGCTTACGACAGTGTCGACAGAGAGCCACTCTTCTCCATACTTAGAAACTTTATGATCCTAGATAAACTTATACGAATGATTATCGTTGCTACTGGTGTAAGTAGGATGCGGGTCAAGGTAGGAGGAGAGTTGACGGACGAGTTTGAGGTCGTTGCTGGTCTTAAGCAGGGGGATGCGCTGTCGCCCATGCTGTTCAACTTGGCACTCGAGCACGTCATACGAAGAATAGAATGGTTAGACGGCGGAGTCACGTTGAACGGTCTGCATAAGATAGTTGGGTACGCGGATGATCTCGCCTTGCTTGGAGACAACAAGAGGACTGTTGTGGAGAGGGCTAGGGCCCTTGCGGAAGAGGGCTTGCCAGTCGGACTCAAAATCAGCAAGGAAAAGACCGTGTATCTGTACATGCGGAGGCACAGGAACGTCCTAGAGCCTAGAGAAGACCTGAATGTGGATGATGTATCCTATCAAGGGGTAGAGAAGTTCAAATACCTGGGCTGCGTGGTAAATGACACAAACTGCAGGGAAGAGGAGATTGAACTTCGCATCCAGGGCGCCCTTAGATGCACAGCAGCTCTCCATAAGGTGTTAGTGTCCAAGATCATGCACCGGAGGACCAAGATTTGCATTTACAAGACTATCATTAGACCGGTCTTAATGTATGGATGCGAAGCGTGGACACTCACCTTGAAAGAAGAGAATAAGCTCCTTGTTGCGGAGAGAAAAATCTTCCGCAAAATTCTCGGACCTACCCAGAGACCTGACGGTAGTTGGAGAATCCGAAAAAACCAAGAGCTGGAGGACATAATTTGTGAGCCCAACATTATTGGCGAGATTAAATCCGCAAGGCTTCGCTGGCTCGGACATGTGTTTAGGATGCCAGTTGGCAGAGCGGTGAAGAAGGCCTTTCTAGGAAGACCCAGTGGACGCAGACCGGTTGGTAGGCCAAGATACCGCTGGAAAGACGAGGTGGAGAAGGACCTACGCGCCCTGAATGCAGAGAACTGGGAGGAGATCGCCCAGAACCGGGAGCATTGGCACCAACTCGTATCGGAGGCCAAGATCCACTTTGGGTCGCTGAGCCAGCGGAGTAAGTAAGTAAGTATCGGTATTGTAATTTAGTTAAGACCCATTGGGAAACTAAATGACCCAAAATGGTAAAATAAGAAGAAACACTGCTAAAATTGAAGTACCTTGAATTGAAGTTTCAGTTATTCTGTACGACTCTCAACATTCCTATTTCAATCTCGTAGGGAACTCCTCTTTCCATCAATTAAATAGCTCATTGAGTGATCTTTTTACTAAGCCTATAGTTACCTAACACTTTAGAGCCGTAAGTAACACTTGGTCGAAGAATTTCGTTTTGAAATATAAGTACTGCGGGATATTGAATGAGAAGATATTGTGCTGTCCGGCACTACATTACTATTGACCTTTTCCTCCAAGTTAGATCCACCCAACTAGTCCAGCTGTCTGTCTCCGGTACACATATATTCGTCGACTTTGAGCTTAGATCTTGACTGGAGTTTGTATCTCAAATTCTAGATATTTCATATGGTCTTCGTTGATCTTCGTTGTATTTAAGATACAAGCCCAACGCATTCAGGGGTTCTACAGACATCCATGAGTATAGTGCTCAAGTTCTCCAAGGTTTCAGCCATAATTATTTTATAGTCTGCGAACCGAACGTGGGTGGTAGAACTGATATACTCGCTATTGATGTTGATGACAAAGCCCTATCCAGACCAAAATCTTGAAGACATCTCCCAAAGCAACCAAAAACAGTTTTGACATACTGCAATACTCCTCACTGCAATGGTATGGGTTTCGAATACCGGACTCGGAGACGAACTGGACTCTACAATATAAGTACCAGTAGTCTACTTGGCTTACTTGTTCTATTGTTTGTTGGTTACCTGTTCTTTGGACACAACCCACAATCTTGGAAGACCTGCAAAAACTTATTGTCTCGGGAAAGTTTAAAAGGAAAAGACCGAGCCCCATGCACTAGACAGACCGGATCCGCACCACACTCAACATTCAGGTTGCTGAAGCGGTCCACGCTGCCAGAGATGGGGGCCGTTGGCGGAAGATCGTAAAAGAGAAATTGATGCCTTGATAATCACGACCCCCGGCATTGTGGTATCGGCGCAAGTTGGAAAAGTCTACTTGGCACCGCTGGAAATAGTGTACATGTAGTATTTGATTATGGATAGGGGGTAACCCCTTATTTATAAACGTCTCGATCGATTCAAATGCTTCTTAGGCCACGAACGTTAAGCAGAGGGGCAAGTTATACCTCTCGGTCTTCTGTATAACCTGACGTTACTTGCGCAAATACCGAACTCGGCTCGTTCGGGAGGCTGGATGTCGTCGAGCCTAAGTATCTACGTGTAATAAGTGATGACTGATGACACTCGATAGGCTGATATTTTATTTCCTGTATATGAGCATTATGTAAATAAATACATAAATCAAATACGAAGCTTAGTATTTAGTAATTAACCCATAAGAAATAAGTCTGTTATTCAGTCAAGGCCACGCCGATTTCACGCCGACCATTAGTCGGCGGCGGCGGCGTGGCGAAAAAGGTCGGCGGCGGCGTGACGCCGGCGCGGCGCACACGTCTATGTCAGTCAGTAAAATATGTCAAGACCTAAACATTAACTACCTACTTACTATATACCTACGCACAACGCACAAGTAAAAAAAAAGTAAACTAATTTTAAATTGGAAGCAATATATAGTATAGGTATAATAATATTATTAATACGTACTAATCGACAGTAACTTGGCAAAAATATTAGGTATATAATATCGGTTTCGCTACGCAATCTATGATCGGTCATTATTATTTTATCTATTATATTTTATACCTTTCATTAAGTATACCAATTAGTATTATGCTCATCCTAATTATTCCAAATCATCGTTATGATAGTTTACGTTATACGTAAATACATTATGCGTAATCGTTTATGCGAAATTATGCTTATGCCACTTAAATAGTATGCTTAACAACGCTATGCCAATTTGAAGTATGCGTAATAAATTATGCGAATTAATATAGACTCGACAAATTCTTATACATATATTTTTTATATTTAAACAAAGTTAATATGAAGAACACCTGGAAATAGAGGAGAAAAATGAGAACACTGCCTCTTTTATTTATAGGATTGTCAATTTCTTTCTAGAAGTTTCAGTGAGTGATATTTTGATGAAAATACCTTTTCATATTAGTCTTAGATTATTCCAAAGAAAATATTTTAATGAAACTACATTACGCGTTTGGTCCATGTGATGTTTGTGTCATTCATCATGTTTTTATGAGTTATTTTAAACAGCCTACACGATGATGATTTGCATAATTATGCCTGTGTTTTTATTATCAAACAGCAATCAAATGCAATAGCCCTCCTAACGCTTGACGTAAACATTTACCTACACGTAAGCGTAGGAGACAAATCTTCCTACGCGCTTTCATACTTCGCTTCCCTCGACGTCTTGATCAATATCCGTACATTAGAGATTGTTTTCCTGACTAACTGAACAAACAGCGGCTCAAGTCAAATAGCGACTTTAATACCAAATCTAGAAGATTCTAATCGTTTTAGCGTAGTCGGTCACGTGGAACAATCTCGACGGTACATTCGATCAGATGAAAATAAACACCTATTTTTAGAAGGGAGCTATTTAAGAGGTTAAACATTGTAATTATATTGAAAATGTGTTTGTGTGGCAGATATTGTGTCGAGTCGCGATTGAAAATAATATTTCATTCTTTCCTTTTTACCTTCACCAGCTTCATAGAGCAAAGCGAGTTAAGTAAACTATACACTGAACGAGTTGAAATGCGTAATATTATATTTACGTGACCAAGCTGTTTATAAATATGAATTATGTATTGAAACAATACATTCCATAATACTACTGGGCAAAGAAATCCCCATTCTCCACTCAATGTCATTCCCCGTTTCATATGTTCCTCGCCATTTGTGTGCATCTCCATTATGAACCATCTAGTGATATCACATACAAAACAATGTCAGCCTGGTTGATAATCTGGTTTGATAAACACTAGCAGGAAAAAGGTAGTCGAAAATCTTCGTTTTGAACACAGTCTGTCAAATAAGTTCAATTTCATGTTGAGATCAGTAACACCAAATTGTATAGAGTGTAACGAACTCTAAAATCTCCAACAAGTCCTTATGGAATGTGTCCGCAATGAGGATTAACGGCGGATTATAGACGTAGCTAAAATTTTAAGCAATAATTTTTATTATCTGAATCGAATCGGCTCGTGATTCTGATTTGAATGAGCCCAAACAAGTCCTGGAGGGCTACCACGATCAAGAAATAAACTGGATGAACTGGATGGCGACATGTCAGTTCCTCTGTCAAAAACTGACTAGCCAAACCTAAACTGACTCGCAATTAAGAGATCATGGTAGCCCACTAGATCTGAAAGAATTTGGATTTTTATTTTAGAAACTCTTGTGTCGGTCCCATCAACTAGGGTGCTATTGAAGATGTAATTAACGTTTTTAACATTTTATTTCCAGTCGAATCTGGGACACCGCATCCGGCCAGTGCCTCAAGACCCTCATTGACGACGATAACCCGCCTGTCTCGTTCGTGAAGTTCTCGCCGAACGGCAAGTACATCCTGGCAGCCACGCTCGACAACACGCTCAAGCTGTGGGACTACAGCCGGGGCAAGTGTCTCAAGACCTACACGGGCCATAAGAACGAGAAGTACTGTATATTCGCCAACTTCAGCGTTACTGGCGGGAAGGTGAGTGCTGTTGATGCTACTTAACACCTTCCTAGACCGTTAGCCACATTTACTTGAGGTCTGCCCTCGTTCGTATTCTCCACTGAGCACGGTTTTATGCGGCGTCTGGGTCACACCATTCAGACTAAATCTTTTCCGGGCATCAGAGATCTAGCAGGCATTACCAAAAAATTAATTATATTCTAAATTGTTATGACCAAGTAATTAATTTTAAGACGATTTAAATATTCTTAATCTGCAATCTAATTTGAACTCTAAAATATAAATAAGAAGGTTAAAATTCTATTGAGATACATGTTTTTATTGATACTAATGCCCGCCTTCCACTGCAGGCGGAACGGACTCATTAATGGCTCCGTTTAACTTACACCGCTGGTGGGATTTACAGCCGTCAACTGCATACTAGCAATTGGCCAGCGATGAACGTGAAACGGAGTCATTAATGAATCTGTTCCGCTCGCTGTGGAAGGCGGGCATTAGCCTGGAAATGGGTTAATTATATATTCAAGCATCATTACAGATATTCTATCTCACGAAGTCCGTTTGGCTTTCGTTGTGTGTGTAAAGTGTACAGATAAGCGTCCTTGTGTGCGCGAACGTGAGGAACGTTAGCACGGAAACCTGATTACACCAATTAATATATATATATTTTAAAAGTAACATTTTGTTGAAATACTTTGAATCTTTTAGTTATAATTTGTAGGTATTATTACGGGTAGTTAATAAAAGCCAAACGTGTTTATATAAGTAAGCATTTTAATTTAGATATCACAAAGAAAAAAAAACACTATCTGATGAATATTAAAGTCCAATTTAGTGAAACAATGAATCCACCACGCACAAATAATACAAAAAATAATCATAATAATAGTAGCAGAAGTACCTACATGTGATTAAAATGTATTGTAAGAAAAAATAATAATTTCAACAATTACTATCGTCATTCTTATCAGCGTGGTTGATATAAATTTACAAAAAATAAATTTAGTTTTATAATTTTTTTCGACGTTTAGTTTCCATGCTAACGCTACTTCGTGAGACAATCTGGCGTGAACTCAGAACACTAGCGACCTCAACCGCGTCGCGATCGTGACTGAGCGCTCCCGCGCTTACGCACACTAAAGCATTGTATACATGCACGCCTGACAACATTCATAACCAAACGGACTTCGTGAAATAGAATATCTGTACCTCTTTTCATTGATACAAAATTAATTAAAAGTTTACAAGAAAACAAAATAATTTTAATTCGATTTATGTACAATTCAATAAATCTTTCTTCCTCAGTGGATAGTATCCGGTTCCGAGGACAACCTAGTATACATTTGGAATCTGCAATCCAAGGAGATAGTGCAACGGCTCTCCGGGCACACTGACACGGTGCTCTGCACGACCTGCCACCCGACTGAGAACATCATCGCTTCTGCCGCGTTGGAGAACGACAAGACCATCAAGTTGTGGAAGAGTGACACTTAGACGCTCGAGTCTCCGGTGAGTTTATTGCGAGGGAATGACCGATTCTAGAAACAAATGGTGCCACATAAGCCCACCCTAGTATACACTTGGAATCTTCAATCCAAGGAGATAACTACAGCAACCAGTTAAATAGAAATATCACCTATATTGCACTCTTCATATGGGTGTTTTTTCCATCATGTGAGTGTTTCAGATAAGAGGTTGAGTAAATATACCGAGGAAATAGTGCCACATAGGGTTACATCATCCCCGGATAAAAAATATCTATCCGAATAACTGTTACCCGTATTTTCAAAAGGAAAGCGATAATTTTATCTAACATAATTATTTATGCGGGGATTGTGTGGCCCTACCGGCGGATTTGTCCCTTATAGCGAAGGTATCATTAGAGTGACTGAGATAAATTGAGATATATTCTCGAAATTTACGAATTTCGAAGTTCGTGGTAGCAGGCCAGGCCATTAAAGTCGCCGTCAATAAAAGCTGCTGCTGAATCCAAATAAACCTTGTATTCAAAATGTGTTTAACCTGTTGACCGCCGTAGTCCAACATGTCAGACAATGAATATCTAGCTCACCTCGCTGGACTCTAATAAAACGAAGTTAAAGTCAAACAATTCTTTATTCAAGTCAGCACGGCAACAAGCAACAGCATAGTTAGAAGTAAGGTTGTCGACGACTGCATTTTGTTTACCACATTACTAATAAAAAAAAACGTACTATAAATACACGTGGGTTTAACCGTTTCATTATATCGATTATTTTTATTATTGTTCCCAGGGCAAGTCTTCTACCAACAGACAGTGATCTGTGCATCCGTGGCTCCGCAGTGATCAGATTGTGCCGCGGGCTTGTGAATACATTACAATAAGATATCGAGAGTTTGAGAGTACCTTTTACGTTACGCCGTATTTCGTTTTAGATACTAAGCAATCACAGTTGATATGTGCATTTTCGATCATACTAAGATTATAATTATACATTTTTTTTATCTGAAATGCATGCGTATGAATTGTTTAAGTGATTATTTAAAATTAAGGATTGAGTTTTTATAGGATTCCGCTTAAGAATAACTTGTTAGATGCGATTAAAATTAATTCTAGTTTTATGATTTGTTTTATTGGTTTTCTCCGTTACTGAAGGTCATAACCATTTACAACCCTTTTCTAGTCGTACTTCTGTTTCCCATCAATTTGTAGATCATTTTTGCAATGGGCAAACGCCACTGTAAGCAGGTTTTGTTAATAAAGCTATTGAAGACTACTTAATCGATAATGTCATTATTACATCATGTTATACGGGTGGTTTTTTATACTATAAAATATAAATACTGTAAATGATGGAGATTGATGAATCTATTATGATATGTACCAAGATATCAGTAGAATAGTACATATGGCCATAGTTTTTCAATACATATATTATGGCTCTCCGAAGATTTCGAACTGACGTAAAATGAAGTACTTCTCGCACTAGCGCGTAAAAAAAGCGCCATCGATACTGAAATTGTACAATTACGATACGAGTGCGAAAGAAATGAAATTCGAAACGAGTGGCGATGTTTTAAATCGACACTGAATTTCCTTTTTGCACGTGTCTCGTACGACGTTTTTTAGTACAGATGGCCCTTCGAAGTTTTGGACCTGATCTAAAATGACACACTTCTTGCACTAGAGCCTAAAAAAGGCGCCATCTGTACTGAAATAGTACATTTCCTCGTTTCACTCGGGCTCCAACTTTTACCCACGCCGAAAAAAAGTTTTTGCACGTGTAAGGGACGATTTTTTTCCTAACTAGTGCGCAAAAACGAACTTTGCGCACGCTTCGCGCGCGGTAATTTCTCTTTTTGACGCACTTGTTATGAAAAAAATCGTCCCTTACACGTGCAAAAACTTTTTTTAACTCGGGTGATTGTCGCCCTCGTTTCACTCGGGCTCCAACCTTCACCCTAGCCGAAAAAAAGTTTTCCCGCACTAGTTAGGAAATGTACTATTTCATAACAAGTGCGTCAAAAGGTAGTCACTAGTTAGGAAAAAATATTTTGCTGTAACAGGGAAAAAAATTAGCGCTCTGAAGTCGATTTCGTACCGAAATCATGTATAATGTATATGAAACTCAGCGTGAGGAACACCTGGTTTATGGTCTGTGCAACCCACAAAAAGAACCCGTCCCGTATTTTCTGCCTGCAGTTGGCAATAAAAGTATACCATTTTATGACAGCATCAATCCATTGACCGGGTATGTGATTCTGCTGGTAGTAGCTAATTTTAACGTAGTAGGTAAGTGCACCAATGGGGAACAGGTATGTACATATCACAGATAAAATATAGGGAAGATTCCGTGTATTAAGACATACCTGAACAAACTATTGTCATCCTTTACCATCTCAAGATGTATTCCATAAGGAAAAGAGACAAATAAGGTAGCTCTACTTGGTCTTGAATTCTATCAAAGACTCCATTTTTTTGAACAATGCTACCAACCTGACTAGATAAAATGTCATTACTTTTAGTGTTGTCCAGTCTTCATCGTATGCTTTTATCGGCAATAATAATATTTTTACCAAATTAGGTAGCGAATACAGTAGGAATAAACCTTATTTCCTACTCAGAATCACGATCTTCTGCGTTCCTTAATATGTCATGCTCATGATTTCTAAATCTACATTTTAGGATAAAAATAAAATCACAAAATTAATGAAATTTTATCTTTAATTAAAATGTCAAATGACATAAGAAGTGTTCTGTCTAAAACGTATGCCACTAGTTGGCGCCACTTAGCGGTAAGGTCTCGTTAAGAAACAATTATCTAGCCTCAAAGAAAAACTAACTAGAAGGTCATTTTATTTTTTTACATAATTTTATTAACTCGTACAAATCTTAGAATTTAGACAAGTTTCTGGACCTGACTGCCTCAGTGATGCCGCCCTGGTGAACGGCATTTCGGAAAACCCTCATTATAACATGTTTTATGGAACTTGTCATCCCTTAAAGCATACCTAACAATTTTCGTATGATGGCTTCTTTGTAATTAATCACATGTGTGTCATTATTATATTAAACTTAATTTACTTTCTGGTTGACATGACATTGGATGATTACCAAATATGGTGGGTACTACGTCAGAATGTAATCACTTATGCGCGTACCCTTGCCTGAAACAACAGCTTAAAAATGTGCGGAGCATATTTTTGAATACTCTTTAGGGAACCAGTCGTCTGCTTTTTTGATATTTTTGACCCATAATAGCCTTTGTTCAGTGTCCTGTGGCAACCTGTTGGAAATTAAAAACATCACATCAACACATTTATCGATATCACGATCGGTCTCTTAAGTACAACACTATGCGATACAAATATTTGAATCCCACTATTTATAATTACAATACGAATGCAAATACGAATGGTTAATTCATAAAACTACACACATGTATCCGGCAACAAATATTGAATAAGATTTTCAGCTACTTTTACCTTAATAAGATTCGAAATCTTAAAATCCAAGTCAAAACTAAATTACTGGTGAAACGTAATGTCTTTATTTTGTTCATTCAGGTAACCCTGGCGGTTTTTACACCCTGGAACCACACAAGTCATCACTTTTATCACATTCCGTGCACTTATCGAACGGAAATATACATGAAAAGCTTTATTTTAATCACTTTTACTATTTGCGGTTTAGGTGCACTAGTATACCCAAACAAAGATCGTTGACAGGCATTGCCGGCGTCACCCACAGATAATAATAGACTCGGTCTATAAATAATATGTCTATGATATTTAAAGTCTGGCAAACTAGCTTGTCAGTAAAAAACCGCGCGAAATTCAAATATCCTTCGCGCCTAATTTTTTCGATGTGCTGCCTTTTTTTGCGGATCAGTTGGTTTGCCAGATATTATATTATAATATAATATCTCTTAGATAGTGAATAGACATTCAATAGTTTCAAAACATACAGGTAAATTTACAAAGCTGGCGTGAATGATTGACACACACATCCAAATGAAGTACTAATTGCAAAAATATTAGTGAATGAATGAATGACTTGCGTCATAATCGTGTTTCCATGACATGTTGATGTGTGCTTCTGCATGGCCTCAACTCTCGTGCCGATACCTATATCCACCTATATCTGTATGTGAATGTCAAAATGATAGTAGATACAGGTGGGTATACCTACTTAGGTACCTAAACCTATCTACTCTTTCTCCGTAGGTACATGATAAATTGCACTACAGTAAATGGCCACTGTCCAGTCAGTATATGGACACATTTTTAATCACATAGGAATGTAAAATATCCGAGAGTGGAAAATAGGGTATCTTAAAAACTAGAAACAGCACCCTCTCTTATCTTATCTTATCGCTGCCCACTGGTGAACTTCCACAAGCTTGCGACTCTTAATACGAGCCCACTGAATGCACAGTGCGCTGTTTGACTTAAACTAAAAACTTATTCAGGCTTTTTAACACTTTCATTGCGAACGAGTGCTACGCGCTACGCGCGTAGCGGATCCCATGATTTTTCCCCTTTGTAGCGACACAGAGTCCCCGCGCTCAAAGTGTTAAGAAATAGGAAATATTCAAATCTAAATTCTAGAGCGGCGGGTTTTGTCATTAATGAGCTTTCTAATTTTTTGGGACACAATTAACGTGAAATTCAAAAAAAATCTTAGTTTTAGTCAGGTTTATAACGAAATTTAAGCACTAATTAAGTAATTATCCAAAATTACTTTTTTTTGGTGCTACTTTTAAAAACGACAAGCGATATTATAATATAAAAACACCGATGAAGCTTAAATTCCTAACGATATCGTACTTAATTTTTGTTTCGAATCTGATTGCCATTAAGGTTTTTTGATGTTACGCTAATTCGTCCCTAAACGTGAAAATGCCCTTATCTGCCTGCGTTTGGTATTTTTATCTTATAGCATAAGTAAAGCTGCTAACACTTGCAAGATATTATTATTGCCGAAAACAACGAGTTGTATAGGTACAGTCGACGTCAAATATATCATTACGGTTTAAGTGCCAAAAATATATTTACACGACATTAAGGTCGTATAAATATATTTTTGGCAACTAAACCGTTATGATATCTTTGACGTGGACTGTACATACCTGCCGCTCCCAAACATTTTATCGTGGCTACAATTTGCCATATGCTATAAAACGTACTTAATATTTAAAAATCTAATCCGAAAGACATTAAAGCCAGATTAGTAAAGAAAGAATGGAATTTCGTCCAAATTCTCTTAGAAGGGAAATTTCTTGAAAGATCTCATTCTAATAAAGCACTGTACCGAGACGCCTTATTTTTTGCATTTTCAATGTTCCGTCATTCCGGAAAAGTAGCTATTATGTAGCGAATACCGTTTGAAGTATTATCGCTACGGCACACAAAGGCCCTATCGCGAAGTCCCAAATCCTTTTCATACAGCCTTAGAATGGATTTCATTTACCTAGGCTCATTTAGAATATTAAGCTATACAAACACCTACTTACTTACTTAATTGTTGTTATTTCTTGCGTCAGTTAGTAAACATTGCTGCCCATCCTTTTGATGTATTCATTTAATAAAATAACAATAAGTACCTAAGTTTGTGGTTAAATCGTGTCTAATTATAAACATTAATTCGTTTTAATAGTTCCGTTTTATAAACGTAGGTACAGTCAGCAAAAATGTGGTCCACATGTGACAATAAAATCGAAAACTGGTTCACCACATTTTTTGTCGACTGTACAGCCAAGGAAATTGCATTATGTACAGTTTTCTACTTTACTTTATAGTAACAAAAGTGAAATATTGACGTTATTAATGATTTCCATTTGAAGAGGTAATTTAAATTATTGAATTAAGTAATTGGTATTAATAATCTGTTTTGATATTCTAAAACCACGATAGCAATTCAAATAAATAATAAATAAAAATCATTTATAGCTAAATTATTTTTATAAATAATAACCCCAAACAATAAATAAGAAACATGCCAATTTTTATAACTTGTGGGCATTTAATTGTTATAAGAGTAAGAAAACGTATTCAGGACTTATATCAGGTATAATGGGCAAATCAACTTTTCGATCGACTTATTTTCTGTCTGCTGCGTTACTTTTTGTGAACTTACAAATGTACGTCAATTAATACTATACACTTATGTACAACCTATTTGGACCCGGATTGGAACCTAAATGTATCGATGTGAACTTGTGTTGGGCCTAACGCATGTACAATTTATAAGCATTTTTTCTAGCAAACTTGATGAAATTGTCACCTGCGTTACGGGACAAAATAGTGTCGATCGAAAAGTTGATTGGCCCATATAAGGTTAAACATATAAATATAAGTTGTGAATACATACACCTCTAGCCACCCCTACACTCTTAATTCAAAATATACTTAGTACGGTCAAATCGTACATTAAACTCGCAAAACATGTAGTAAAGCTGGATTTTTGGTATGTTATTTAGACACCATAGGGCAGTATAAAACCACATTTTGCAAGCCAAAAAAAGTTGTTGTTGTTGCTAGCTGCGTTATACATGAAAAACTGTGAAATTTACTGTCTATTTTTAGTTTATGATTTTTATTAAATTAGCCTTACGTTTTTTGACAATATGTATCAGGTAACGTTTAAAGATGAATAAATTTGTAACAAGATGAGATAACATGCATTACCGTAGGTCTTATAGTTTCAGAGATTCGAGACTTCAAATAGTACCTACCCTGTTTTGTAAACTAGATAAAATGTTGAGTTTTGCTAACATTTTTGGTTTAATATCGCCTTACCTAATTATGCTACGAAAAACATGAAATAATTATCTTATAGCGCAATTAATATTCTTTCATTTAAGGGTAAAATCAGGTCAGTAAACTGTGTAATTGAAACTAAAAACGCGAAATTCAAAAAGCAGTAGGTCCGCTATCTAAGTTTTTCATACAAATGGCAAGTCGTGTTGCAAAGCTGCAATTTTTGTATATTTTATAGGCTCTATAGGGATGTACGAAAATGCATATTACATGAAAAAAAAAAAGGATTTAGGTATAGGACGTAAAAAACTGAAAAATAAATCGGACTTTTTTTAGTTTTTGACGTTTAACTAAAAAACTATAACTTTTTGATACTAATAGCTATAAAACTATGAAAGAATATTAAATTTGAAAGGATTTGAGCTACCTTGCATTACCCTATATTATATAGATTTAGAGATACGACATTTCAAAATGTGCCCTTCATTAAGTTAAGAAAATAAATGCATGTTTTGAAGCCTTGTATACCCCCAACTACCTATAAGACTTACAGTAATTGTTATCGGCTCAATTTGTTCCAAATTTAATGTAGTTATTATCTACAATTACTTTTTTTTCTTAGCGCGAACGTTCTGCCAATATTTAGTGAATAGCTTTAACGTAACCTAAAATTTGTTTGTTTTGATAAAAGGGCACTTTATGAAATGTCGTATCTCAAAATATATATAACTTACGGTGATGCAACGTAGCACAAATCCTTTTAAATTTAATGTTCTTTCTTAGTTTTATAGCAATCAGTATCAAAAAGATAATAGATTTTTAGTTAAACGTCAAAAACTAAAAAAGTGCGACTTTTTTTCCGTTTTTTACGTCCTATGCCCAAATTATTTTTTTTGTTTTTCTTTTAATATGCATTTTCGTATATATCTATAAGGCCTTTATAATATACCAAAATTGCAGCTTTGCAACTCGACTTGCGATTTGTATGAAAAACTTAGGTAGCGGGCCTCCTGCCTTTGGAATTTCGGGTTTATACTTTCAACTACAAAGTTCACTGACCTAATTTTACCCTAAATTAAAGAATATTAAGTGCGCTATAAGGTCATTATTGCATGTGTTTTGTAGCATAATTAGGTGAGGCGATATTAAGTCGAAAACGTTAGCAAAACACAAAATTTTATCTAGTTTACAAAAAGGGGTACTTTTTAAAGTCTCGAATCTCTGAAACTATAAGACGGAAACAGTAATGCATGTTAGCTCAACTTGTTGGAAATTTATTAGTCTTTAAATGTTTATTTACATATGATATCAAAAAACGTAAGGTTTTTTAAATAAAAATCAGAAACTAAAAAATGGCCGTAAATTTCGCAGTTTTTCACATACTACCCAGCTAGCACAACTTTTTTTTGCTTGCAAAATATGGTTTTATACTGTCCTAACTGTCTAAACAACATACCAAAAATGCAGTGATACTACTTGATTTGCGAGTTTAGGGTAAAATTATGTACGATTTGACCGTACTAACACTAACTAGCAAATTTGATTGTCTGGGCGGCAGGAGGACACGGAATTCATAAATGCCCCGGCAATGATGAGGGAAAACTTAGTCACCTTAGTTTATAAGTTGCAGTCTTCATTTTCTATAGGTAGGTACTTAAACTTTAATTAAGTTTAGCCTGAACGTAGGATGGCAAACTCTTTGAGCGTTCATACCAGAATGCGACGTCGTTTGAGTCGGTAATTTCTTTTATAACTTTTATAAAGTATGTAATTAGGACCATAGCGATGTTTTTCTAAAGGTCCCTTTTTATATCTAGTTAATAATGTAATAATTTTTTCATCACACTTTGTGTCTAAGCGCGCCATTGCTTGCATGCGTAGCGGGAGTAATAGAAAAGTAAAATTCCCTAGGGAGTAATAGAAATGTCAGTACGTCACTTAATTTTTTATTTTATTTTGTGGGCAAGCGTGATGAAAAATATTGTATGCATCACGGTCGGTAAGCGAAATACTTACTCGAGTTATTAAAAGCCCTTATATATTTTATTTTGGAATGGTGAAACAGCATGCATACCGCGAACCACGATCGACCTGTAGCCTCTCTGTCACACTTAAGCTCGAATTCACAAGTGCGAGAGAGAAGCAACTCTTTGTTCGTGGTTCGATAGGCTCCCAGGCCCTAAGACTTCTCGCAGCTACTCCTCTATTTGATTGATTAATGTAAGGACGGCCCAGAGTCCTGAAAATAATATAAATCGTTTCCATTATTTATGCAACGAAGGTATAATTTTCTCAAAAATATAAATATATAATTACCTATTATACTGAATTAGTGCGGAAATTATCACTTTACGTGCCTATATAGAACCTTTAGTCCCATCTCGTAGCCAGATTTGGTAGCTAGCTACGTAATGGGAAAAATAATCCCGATTCGAAGCTGGCTACTATACGGGAAATTTAAAGTCCCATCTCGTAGCTAGGTTCTGAAGCTGGCTTCCAAATGGGAAAAATAATCCCGATTTGAAGCTAGCTACTATACGGGAATTTTAAAGTCCCATCTCGTAGCTAGGTTCTGAAGCTGGCTTCCAGATGGGAAAAGTAATCCAGATTCGAAGCTGGCTCAAAGGGCCGTAAGGCCATTCTTCCATGTCGGTAAAAACATACAGTCGAGTGCATTAATATATTAGACACATTTTTAAGGGATCAGTATGGAGAAGTGTATATATATATTAATGCCCTTGCCTGTACAAACACTACGAGATGAGACTAAATGCAATATCAATCTAATGAATTATTATATCTCTGTCGCTATTTTTGAATTACAATAAATAATAGTCTAAAATAATTTTGTTACCTAAAATCAATTTTGAGTGCAATGGCAAAATTTATCCCATTTAGTAGCTAGCTACAAGATGGGAAGACATGTTTCTCATTTCGTAGCCAGCTAGTAAATCCGGCTACGAGATGAGAAAATTGTTCCCATTTGGTAGCTCGCTACGAGATGGGAAGACACGATTCTCATTTCGTAGCTAGCTACCAAATCTGGCTACGAGATGGGACTAAAGGATATAGAACATTTAAAGAGCCATTTAATTTTGTAGGCACCGTACCTGTATAGTCAACAAAAAATGTGGTCTACCACTTTCCGCCTTTAATACCACTGAATAGAGTCGAAAAGTGGTAAACCATATTTTTTGTTGACTAAACCTACGTTACCTACAGCATTGGACGTATAATGTACGATACACATGCGAATGTAAAATAATAAAATCTAGCAAAACAATTTTTCAGAAGAAAATGGCAATATTATAAAAAAACGCTTGGCTATCCATAGACATGTCGTTTCTCCTTACCTTCCTGCATAAAAAAACATCCCACACGTTTCGACATCAAAGAAACAATTGCACAGAGGATACGGAAAATATTGCGTCGCTTTCTTTGTTTTTCTTAGTCTCGATAAATTATTAGAGAAAACAACGTGTTAATTAAACTTACTCGGATAATTATTGTCCAGTCGCCATCATATACCTACAGGGTGGAAAGGGACGACGTTCCTTCTCGCTACCGACCGAGTCTATCAACCATTCTATCTATCTATCTATCTATCCAGCCCGTATCCACCCACTGCTGAGTATAGGCCTCTTCTTTATTACGCCACTCTTCTCGGTCCTGTGCTAACCTCATCCACATCTTATTTGTTGTGCGGCAGATATCGTCAGACCACCTTGTCGATGGCCTGCAATTGATGGTCTATCAACCATTACGATGAACTTTCAGTACCAACATACATATCTTTTCATCACACTTGCTGTCTAAGCGCGCCATTGCTTGCATGCGTAGAATAGAAATAGAAAAGATAAATTCCCTAGGGAGTAATAGAAATGTCAGTACGTCATAGAATAATATTTTGTCTTAAAACTTATTTTTTTGTTCGCAAGTGTGATTAAAAACATTGTATGCATCACGGTCGGTATATAAGCGGAATACTAACTCGAGTCATTAAAAGCCCTCCGCCTGCGGCGTCGGGCTTCTAACACTCTCATTAGTAATTCCGTACTTACCTCCCTAGATGCACAATGTACTATTTAAAAAAATTTACCCCTCATACAAAGTGAGTGATTAGTTAGAGTTCCATACTATGGAAAAGTCAATTTTCCATGTAAGCTTTCGATGTTGGTCTCATACTGAAAGTTCATCGTAATGGTTGGTAGACTCGGTCGGTACCGGGAAGGAACATTGATATCAACTGCTCGCATCCAGCCAAGTCGTTCAGCATATGTTGTAGGTAATCGCGTTTCTGCCACGATGACGATATCATCAGCGAATCGTCAACTAAAATTCAGGACCGTTTTTGAAACGCAATTTAGTATGGCGTGCGGCTTCCATGTTTTATTTGTTCGTAGTGTTGATGCCACGCCCTTTGCGGCTCATCAGCGTCTTAAATATGTCCTCCCTTGCATTTGAGAACAATTTTGGGGAGATCACGTTACCTTGTCTCACACCTCTATGCAATGGTATAGGATTTGTTTGCTGATTCTGTACTTGGACGGACATTGTGGCGGCCTCGTAGAGACATCTTAGGTATCACTTAGATGTATCGCCAAGCCAATCAAACTTGACATCGCTGCAATACACGAGTACCTATTTACTTTGGTCGTTTCTCTAAAATAAATTGGAAATTAAAGTGTGAAAGTCGATCTCATCCTTTACAAAAATGGAAAAAAAATCTCGTTAAAAACTCTTTAATATTTTAATTGAATCGGATAACCTGTTTAATATGCAAGATAAGACTCAACTCAAGCTTACTTCGTCCCGTTCCCGTTGTCGCTATAAGTAGATGCACTATGAAAAGCTAAACATAAATCCATTGAAGGTAGACTTGTAGGGCGAGAAGATGTGAGTTTGTAAATATCACTTTTCTCTTCTTCAGCCTATAATATCAGTATTGCTGGACGTATGCCTTATTAGCTATGCGTACTTATAGAGCATTAGGAGGTAAATGCCCATAGTTAATTGCCACACTGGCGCTGGGCATGCGGGTTTTATTATTACTTACTGTTTATTTTCTACTCGGGATATTCCGAAGATAAAGTGGGAAGGCATGAGAAGCCTCGATTTCAGAATATTTATTTATATTTAAGAATACATTTGTCACCACCCCAATTCCTCCTGTGGGTGTCGTAAGAGTCGACTAAGGGATTGAAGTGTCACTGACCATTCTACAAGATTGATGATGGGCAGCAGCGGCATCATAGTGGACACATTACTGCGATCGCCAATCCGCTTGCCCAGCGTGGCGATTATGGGCATTTACCTCCTAATGCGTCTATACGCAAAGTTAATAGGAGAGGCCTACGTCCAGCAGTGGACTAATATAGGCTGATGATAATGATGACGATGATTTATATTTATTAAAAAAGTACAAATTTCAAGGATTTGTCTTTGTCACTCCAATGAAGGTATCTTTAGAGTGACAGAGACTAAAACTCGAAATTTGCGCATCTCGTAGTTCGCAGTAGGACCACTGCTAGGCTGGTCTAAGCTGCCTGGTGCATTATGCTGCACATCCTATTACGACAGTAAAGCAATCAAGGGGCGACGTTATTAAGTCTCGTCAGACTCGTGTCAAATGAGAGAAAATTTATTCTCTGAAGCGACATATTTTTATTAACCCTCACTATGGCTGAAGATTTTGTTTCTAAAAATATAATTTTATTCGCATTTTTGCTAGTTCAACATCATTCCACTGCTGAACTTAGGCTTCTCTTTTGGATCTCCACATATACTGGTTGGTAAGGAAGCGAACTGCATCCAGCGTCTCCCGGTGACCATAAGGACGTCTGGATGCTTAGCCAAGTCGCCAATCGCTAGCGCTTGGTAGCGAATCGTAGTTTTCCTTCTCTGTCACTCTTCCATATTAGTGCGACAAAGACAGTTAGCTGCCTTTCGTTTACGATTGACGATCGTTAGCGATTGGCAACAGGGTGCTTACCCTGTTCATCTACCTAGTGGGTGGACGTTCTAGTTCCTACACTGCGTTTGCCAAACCGTGGTTCTCCTCGAGCACTTTTTTTGCGTACAATGTGGCCTGCTTGTTATGTAGTGGTATAGTTTGATTGCTTCGATAATTATTTGTCAAACTGGCAAAGCGTCTAAATTCTCTATGTATCTAATGCGTCTATGTATATCCTTTAGTTACATTATAACTGAAAGGTAACTGTATGTACGTATTGTATACTTAGTTAAAGTTAAAAAATAATAATAGACAATAAAAATAGACTTATTTAAATATTTATCAAACGGGTTACTCGCGTAATTTAAGTCGATAATTGCTCGACATGTTTCGATCCATTTAGAGGATCCTCATCATCGAGTATCCGCGACCAAAGCCCGACGTGTACTGAGGGCTTGCGCTCTGCTAGAGCGGGTGCTCTAAATGGATCGAAACATGTCGAGCAATTATCTACTTAAATTATGTGAGTAACCCGTTTGATAAATATTTAAATATGTTTGACTATATTTTAATATGTCTCACGTTAGTTATAATTCTAAAATTTCAATAGATTTAAGTTAAATCAGAGTATTTTTTTTTCTTAAAAAAATGTGACGCCTGTACCCCGATTGACCTTATATAAAAAAAATTAAACTATTTAACCGAATACTGTACTATCATCTGTATCTTTCCGATTTTACCTGCTAATTATTTGAGACCTCTAGAGCATGACGTGATTTGAAACCGAACTAATAAAGATGAAAAAGAAATAATTATACAGGATCCTAAACTGTTTCATAAAGAAGACACACATCTGAAAACTATTTCTTTAAATATACTTATTTGATTGTACAATGTTGATTCAGAACATAAATATAACTTAATACAACTAGATTTTGAAGCTATCTATTTCCGATGGTTTTCTTTTTATACTAGGTACATAAAATAGACTAAATCTGTAACGAGCTTTACGATCAATGATATCCTTTAAATCTCCTGTTCATGTAGTTGAAGTACCGGTTAAATTAAGTAAATGTTACAAATAAGACGCTGCACTTTCAAAAGAGGCTATTAATATATCGCTTCTTTGCTTTACAACTTATGTTGGTACTGTAACTTCTGAAAGTAGCATCTATTATATGAAGGTAAGGTTTACGTTACAGTGCTATTTTGAGAGGAAGTACGGCGCAATGGAGGAAACTAGCTCAGTGTACTTGTTGCGTTGCTCGCTAAGGTATCATTCCACACGACTGCCAACCTTCCGAGTGCCAGGTAGATCGCTCAAGCGAATCAGAGAGCTTTCTGATTGCCCGAAGGCTTTCGATGTAAAAGTATCGATGTACACGTTGAAGTTGGTATAATCGACAACATATTAATTCCCTTGATATTCCTCCAAAGCTTTTAACTCGTAATAGGTACAAGCAGAAGTCCTTATCTAATGAATGGTGATAAAAATATTCTAACAATTTTTCGAAACGGGCCCCTGGTCTACTTGCCTAAGAGAATTTGATTTTTAGTTTACGATTGATCGTATCTCTGTAATATTATTTAACTTGACAAAGAAGCATATTTCTCGTAACTAAATAACTTGCGGAAGTCTTTATCTAATTAAAGGTGTTGGAAAGAGACTTCTAATTGTGCTAGAAATCGCAAGGTATAAACGATCCCGAGGACTTTAGTAGCCTTCCGGCCTGCAGGAGCGGTATTTATCGTATAATAGGTACGTCGACTTCTTCACATTCTAACAGGTAGGTATGCATGAGCGATAAACAGTAAAATCATTAGTAGGAATCATATCCAAGGTCTCTTAACACTGGTTTATACAACCTAATTTGACTACATCATGAGAACACCACTTCAGGTTGTTAGCAACCAGGATACTGCACATGGCAAAACGATATCGCAGAGTCAAAGGAAAATCGAACCAGCCCGTTCGATGCAGACATCCTTTTAATATTCTCTAGGTACCTATATTATCCCGTGTACCCGTACTATTGGCACCGTGCAACGGTCAGTATGGCGAATTACTTTGTTACAGTTCTGATTGATTCTTATTAAACGGTCTCGAAACATAAAAATCTGCTTACGGTTGTGGTCTTATGGTTGTTTTGTACGACATCGCAGTTACAGAGGTCTGGCGAATCAATCGAATTTTGATTATATTAATAGGTCATGTCGTTTCGTCGGATATCTTGAGCCACAAGTTTAGATTTAAGCTGTTACAGTCTTGTGGATTTACCTCGTTGACCACCGCTAACCCCTAGTAAGGGTCGGTACAGTCCTATAGACATTTTTAATGAACTGCTCGCAGATGCTTAACGACGGGGATGATTGCGGACACTTAGGATGTCTTAGTTTAATCACCAGCCGTGAGCATTCCTCGCATATCAAGCAAAGTAGGTTGCTTGAAAGGTCAGGTCGTTGCAGATCAAATAATTAATAATATATGGGAGCGTATTGGTCAAGTTCGAATTATGAAAAAAATCGATGGCGACTGGCAAGTCATGTTCCCTATTAGCAACCGGGTTTTTAGGATTCCGTAGTGAACAAGGAACCCTTATAGTATTGCTATGTCCGTCTGTTCGCAGCATAGCTCAACGGCCGTTGGTACTAGAACTCTGCAATTTGGTACAGGTAGGTATTTATACATATTAATCACGCCGACAAAGTGGTAGAATAAATTGCAGAAAAAACCTCTTTGTTGGGTAAAAAAATAAGTGTCTCAAAAGAAAGTCTTTTACAGAATCAAAAAATTGTGTCTGACGGGGGAGGGAGGGCCCTCTAACGGGTTACCCCCATTTGCCAGAATTTCATTTGCCATAATTTTATTTGCCATCCTATTCAACACACATAATATTGTTTCTCATAACATCTTATGCCATACTTATTGTTTACTATATTAATCATTTGCCAGAAACTTTGTTTCCCATAAAGTCAATTTTCATAATGTAATTTGCCAGAATCATCGAAATCCGTAATTATCACATGCTACAACATCGTTTGTCATCCAAATTAGCTACCAGAAAAGACAATTTCCATAATGTTTTTTGTCAGAATCATCGGAATCCGTAAATATTACATGCCATAACATAACTTGTCATCCAAATGACCCTCCACAAAGTGAAACTGTTATTAACAAGTAGGTTAGGTTAGTATTCTGTGTGCCTGTGGTGTCGCATAACGTCGTCCTAATTTTTTTGGCCGAGAATATTTGTCATAATGTTAAATGGCATCCTACTCGTTTAGCCTACTTAATTTTGTGCATACACAGTGCTAGGTTAATGGTTTAAAAATATGTTAAAGTAATAAACCTGGGCAAAACCAACTTGGATTGGTTAGGTTTCTAGGATAGGGCGGAGTTAAAAGCGTTGACTAAAAAATACTTAAGTATTTTTAATTCATTGTTTACGCATCCTCATTTTTGTAATACCAAAAAAGGGGGCTCGGGGGGCGAAGCCCTCCGCATTAAAAAGAACATATTGTAGTTCCCCCACCCTAACCTGGATAGGTTCGTTAGGTACCTTTCATCCCTTAGAGCAGAAATAGAAGCCCCGCGCAGCGGGGCTTCGTCGACCGGTTCCCAGAAGCCCGTTTTTTCAAACGCTTGTAACTTTTAATAATATAGCTAGTACTTATTTGAAAAAACTGATAATTACTGATGGCGTTTGAATATTCCATGAAATAATATTATTGCACTTAATAATATGGCCAACAATTAATATGGCAACAATTGCTTCTGGCATTTGAATATTCTATTAAACCATATTATTGCACTTAATAATATGGAAAAGAAATAGGATGGCATTGTATGATTATGGAAGGTAATATTCGGGTAAACAAGCAGTATGTCATACAATTTTTATGGTAAACAAATCATTCGGGCAAATGAAATTCGGGCAAGTTAGATTCGGGCATATGAATATTATGTTAAATAACTGTCGGGCAAATAATAGACAACCCCCTCTAACATTTAATCCGTGGGTCCAAAAAATATGAAAAACTCATGACTAATTAAAAATAAAGCTATTTTGAAAATAATATGCCCAACCTTTTTTGTACAACTACGGAACCCTACACTGAGCATGGCCCGACATGCTCTTGGTCGCTTATATATATATATATACATATTATTCTTTATTTGAGATGCCCATTGAAGCTCTAAAATTGTATTTTAGAAATGGTGGGCCTACCTAAGATAATTAGTTATAATATTTTAACTCTGTGAGCAAGTGACTAGTCTAAACAGATTAATTTAATCAGACTAGGTACAACTTAATAATCATTATAACTCTTGAAAATCATTTATTTAAAATCTTCAAACGTTACTGTTGGCCACACGCGTCTGGTTGGCCCTCTGCTGGCGCGCGAGGATGCCGGCCTGCAGGTGGTACTGCCGGTAGAGGTACTCCTTGGTCATCGCCTGCGCCGTGAACATGGCACGGCTGCGCTGCAGCAACTCACTGCGCGGGCGCCATGCAGCGCTCAGCCGCAGCGCCGACAGCCCCCGCCTCCTGCAGCACCCCACCAACAACTTCACCACCGTTGTCCAAAACACAAAAAACGCCGCCGTGCCAAATAAACTGAGCCCCACATAACACTCCAGATAATTACATCTATATATAACACTACACATTTCGTGCAAGCAAACGTAACACAACAGGACACTTGACACGATCCAAGCCAATTTCATCCAGTTGCTCGGGCGAATCCCCTGCATAAAATGCACATCCTCGCAAAATCTTTCCAAACCGTAGCACAAAATGAAAACGATACATTCAATCGCAACATATATCATAGGTAACAATTGTACGCAACGTCTGTATGCTCTAGACAGAAATATTTTCAACAAGGTACCTAAAAAAGGGAGTGTTGTAAAAAATAAAATAACACTAAAACTGAATGTCACCAAACCTGGATATTTTCCTACATTGGAGAACCTCTTGCTGAGAACTTCTAATATGTTATAGAATATTACAATGGAAGTTCTCAACGATAAGCAAGCGAAGGAACTGAAAGTTAAGACTCCCCAAAAAGAGGAATAGTCGTATTCTCGCAGCAAAGCTGGAATTCGTTCAAATATATGTGCAAGGCGTAAGTTTGCCGTTCGGTCTGGTGACATGGCATGCTCAAAAGAGTAAGGGCAAAGCATCATGGTTGTCGCGAACACTGCGATTATGTGAAAGGTTACGTTGGCGGCCATGGTGAAGACAGCGTTGGAGTAGCAGGGTGCCCGGAACGGACAGCTCGCGCCCACGTTCACCACTAGCCCCGTACCTAGAGACATGGTGTAAATCATTAACGGTAATAAGTCAGATAACTCAAATTTAGATGAAAATGTATCAAAAGTAATATCCATAGCATCTTGATAATGTAAAAGAATGCCTTTCTGTACCAAGGAGCCCAGCATCAGTAATAAGAAACAGAAACCAGGATAAAATGTAAGCACCGGTAAAAACCATACGACAGAATTCCTCCTTTTGAAACAACTGAGATATAGCAGTAAGCAGGCTATAGCTGACGGTAGGCACAGGCGCCAGTCCACGCTCACATTATTGTAACCAATACCTACAATTTTTTCATAATACTGAGTTTCCGGAAACGTCTGGTAAAGGTTCTCGCAATAGCTAAATTTGGGGCCCCATTTTATGCAATCCTGATTTATAGTGAAGTTGGTCGAGGTGATGCCACAATTCTTGTTCGCCCACGGGCCGCATGTGTAGTACGGTTTAGGATTCTCGAAAGTTAGAAACAAATAGTGTATTATAAATGCACCGGTTATATGATTGGTGATTAGAATTAAGAATTGCCAGCATAAAGCAACGAGTCCGAGGTGCGAGAGAAAAGGTCTGACCTTCCAGATTTCCAGCGAGTTGAGAGCGGTGAACTGGCCAATAATCAATTCCATATAAAGGAGAGGAATCCCCAGTATGATGGAGATGAGCACATGACAGATGACGTATCCCAG
This sequence comes from Thaumatotibia leucotreta, assembly GCA_025490895.1. Lineage (NCBI taxonomy): Eukaryota > Metazoa > Arthropoda > Insecta > Lepidoptera > Tortricidae > Thaumatotibia > Thaumatotibia leucotreta. Next base: position 35,354 of record JALPQI010004207.1, read on the forward strand.
AGCACCGGAATTTAAAGCGTTCCTTGGAATAATGGAGGCCGATGATAAACCAATAGTCTGGTCAATCAGCATCATCAAGTGGAAGTTTCTTGTTACAAAGTTCGTTTTTTTTTCAGATGTAGTAGACATTTTTGTTTATGAGATTAAATGTTGCGGTGATATTCTAATATAGTGAAGTCTTGACCATAGTGATTTGATAGCGAAGTAGGTACCTACTGTTTGGGTGTTACTTACGGTGGATTATGACTACAATTCATTAAAATATTTTTTATGGGTCTTTTTTTTAATACCGCCAACAAGTTATATACATTAAATTAAAGCTTATTAAATACACTATCTTTAAAAAAATATTTAATTTTTCTAGCGTCATGACTACTATGTAAAAACACGACACAAAAAAAATCTAAATCACGAAATTTTCATAAATTTGGTCATAATTAATTATTGGTTGGTTTTAGCAATATGGTGTATATGCAAAATATGAAGGTTACAGATATGCCTTTAATTTTGTTCAAGAGAGTAATTAGATATATTTAATAGTTCTCGAGATATACTTGATTTTGTAAAACTAGAGATCCACCATCTTTGATTGGCCCCCATTTTTGTTAGGTAGCACTTATAAATGGCAATCTTGCATTTTTGACGTTTTTATAAGCTTACCTAACAGCCGTGAAAAGGAAAATTTGTACCTCCTAATTTTAACCATACCTGTCATACAACGGAAATCTTGAAATAGCCCGTATGCCTATTAGCTACCACTTTGAGATGTCTATCATACTTTTTTAACATCCTTATGAATATGTCTAACTACTGTAAAAAGGACACTTGGTACCCCCAAATTATACCGTTTTCTAATTTCAGGCCGACTAGCCCACGGACTATATGACTTACATATAGGACATACCATAACACGGCACTATAAAATTGTAATGAAACAAATCATCGGAACAACGCTCGTAAACGAAACACCAGTCTTGCCTATTATGTATTTGCCAGGGATAAATAAAATAAAGAAGTTAGATGCCCAACACAACAGTGCGTGGCTCATAATTCTCATAATCGTAGTGTTGTTGTTATTATAATAGGTAGGTACTCGTACCAAAATCAGCTATGCTATTCTCTTATTCACACATTCGACGCTGCGTTTGTCAACGAGCTCGACGTCGAGACAGCCTTGTCTAAAATCCTAGCTGTTTTATTTGACATTAGGAATCGAGGCTGTGAGCGAGGTTGTGGGCGAGTTCGTCGCTGTTTTTCGTTAGAGAATACGAGGTTCGTACATTAAACGTCAAACTCTCGACGCAGGGTAGTTCGAGCTCACGCCGCATTCGTCGCCGAGCACTAGTGTCGTTTAAAGTACATTAGTGAATACCATTTTTAGGCTCGACGCTGCCGCAGCGCTGTCACAGCGCTGACAGCAAGGCGGTTTCTTTAGTGAATAACACTGCAGTTATAGATAGGTATGTGGTACGTTTTTATAGATGCATCTATTTGTTGAGATTTAATTTTAAGCTTATCAATAAATGTATTCGAAACTTTCGAAATAGGTAAATCCTTATGTGTTTTTTATAGGACAGACAATATTAAAAGCATGATTTTTGAAATCGGAAACAATGCCGAATTACCTTTCAATTAGCTGATAGGTATATTATTAGATAAGTCATTAAGAATGATAACATTTTAAGTAAGAAGTACACAGCAAGGTAGTCTGGTAAGTTATTTGTCCCTAGTATTACGTATTAGGTACATAATACTTATGTGACGCAGAAACATTTTATTATTCTCCCAACTAGAAGAAAGACGCCTGTATTGAAAGCACTCAGAGAGGACGGCCCATTATGAATATTATTATACAATATAATCAATCAGAATTATAGCCTACTCTATTCCGTGGTAATAAAGTCGAAAAGTGGTAGACCATATCATATCATACAGGGGTGCACTTTTGAACAAGAATAAATACTGTTAATAGTAGGGCTACTGTACAGCACGCCTATTTTTTTTATACCACGTCGGTGGCAAACAAGCATACGGCCCGCCTGATGGAAAGCAGTCACCGTAGCCTATGGGCGGCTGCAAGCCCAGGGGTGTCACATGCGCGTTGCCGACCCAATAAGAACTTGTACACTCCTCTTTTGAAGAACCCCATACTGTAGTCCAACGGGAAAACCTCGGCAGGGAGCTCATTCCTCATTCCTCATTCCATATTTAAGATACTTTTCACAATCGCTTACGATAAGTAATAAATGTATTAAAATAATATAAATAGGTAGGAAATCATTACCATCGAAGCGATAACTAATACCTAAATGTATTAAAATAACATATTTGAACGAAAAACAACATCACCATAATGTATGGGAATGGACGTGTCTACTTGACGTGACTTTTCGTCTGTCTGTCAATCTGTCATTCTCATACATTTAGGTATATGTATAGGTATTAGTTATCGCTTCGATGATGATTATTGCTTATGACAGAATGCCTGGCCTGCTATCGCGAGCACCGAAGTTCGTAAACGGAGATTTATCTTATCTCTGTCACTCTATAATGACAGTGACAAGTCTCCGAAATTCGCAGATTTCGTAGTTCGCGGTAGGGAAGTAGAATGGAACGGCGAATAGCGTGTTCAACTATACTCTGTTTGGCTTGGTGTTTAAAAATGGTAAACAATCTTTCAGTATCTTTTTATTGAAAAATGCATTAAAAAATCCAAACTAGATACTTAATGAATCAAGAACAATATAAATCACTGAATTTCCTTGTTATACATATTATGTATATTTGCTAAAACTTATTTTCTACTCGTAGTTTTCAATAAAAAAATATGCAAGATTGTTACCTTTCTTTAAACACCAAACCAAACAGAGTATAGGGTGGTCGCATATCGCCGGGGATAGTGCAATACCGCGTAACTAACAAATTCAATTAGGGTCAATTTGAGTCTCAATTATTTGATATTTGAACTCTATCTGCTTTGGTAGGTACGCGGTATTGCACTACGGGTATCAGTCTATCCCCGACGATATCTCATAAATCTTATAATTGTCACCCCATAAAATAGGCCCTGTGAAGGTCACAGGTTGAACTTTGTGTACCAGTCTATGAGATTAGTGCATGAAATGAAGTTAGTTAGAGCTTTTAGTGCGAAGCCGGCGAAACTAAGTCAGGCATGCAACGAAATATTAACCTTTTGACCGCCGTGAATTATTTATACGTCGGGCGTGCCTGTATACGCAGATCGGAACTTGCATTTGAGGCATTGGATTGCGATTTTTGAATTTCACCGATGATATTGAGATCACTGGTGACTAAAATTATCACATGTGATTTGAAGTCACTGTTTCCCAAATGCCGTATTATGGATTCTCACACGTTCTATACCAACATGCAGAAATTGTACAATATTGTACAATTATACCCCTAAAGTGATATCAGGTATGACAATTCATAGTCACCGATGACATTTCAAAAATACGAACTCAAGGGAAATCACTTGTTTTCGGTGAGAATAAGTCACTGGTGAAATTAAAAATTTGCACCCCTGGTCTCACCGCTACTAAGCTAGATATTAAGCTATGAACTATCTGCTATGAACACGAACAAAAGATACGCACTCCCGTGTAAATAAAAAGGACCAGTGCCTTATACGCACACTTACGCACTTATGTTACGCAGATCGGAACTTGCATTTGAATGGGTACAATTTTCACCTTATACAGGGTGGGAAATGGGTATGCCGACAAACTTTGAAAGTGTAATCCTGACCACGTTTTGAGACTACAATGTCATATGAACTTTTTTCATCATACCCCACTAAAAAGAACCTGTGATATTAAGAATATTTACAATTAAGATTTAATTAATACTATGAGTTTCCATGGCCATAAGTATATAGGTTTACGTTAGCCAATGAATTACGTTAGAAACATGTAAAATAAAATAATCGCGAAAAATCTTTAACCTTATTTTTTAAATCATTTTTCATTGACTACGTGTGGCCTACAGGGTTACAAACAATGCAAAGCGTTCGAAACGTCAATATGTAGTTAAATTATTAATATACGCGATATATTCCATTAAAATAGTTTTATTTCATAAATATACAATGCTAGGTATATTGTCGTCGTTTTTGTAAAAGGAAACGAACCTTAAATTAAACCTTGGTTCTATGTAAAATAGTTTTCACTTCTCATGCTCTAAAAGTGAACCTTTATGCCGTGCGTAGACGATATAAAATCGCATTTTATGGTCTAGTGCATAAAAGTATTTTTTTTTCTAAGGCTAAGGCAATCGGTCCCAACAGCCAAACAGTTAAAACATTGCACAATGTTATTGAGCAGTAAAATAGTGTAGCTAACAAAACTTGTTACATTATTTAATTTATATTAAGTATACCATTTTCATCACTACAACCTAGGCTAGTCTAGATACCTAGCTAGAGGTATCTAGACTAGCCTAGGTTGTAGTGATGAAAATGGCGAAAGATTCATGTTATTTCTCTCAAAAGTTTCGAAACTTTCATATAAATTACATGTAACTTTCGAAAAAACAAAACATATGTTTGTCTGACTTTGAAGCAAACAGACTTCACTTCACGTTGACATAGAGCATTTATAAATATTTCATCATAATTCGTAATTTCAAACTCTTTAAACCACTAATTGGAGTTCGAGGCAAATTTTTTTTTTTAATGTTTATGGCTTCGAGGCCAAAGAATCTACGAAAATATTGCCACAACAATGAAATGCTCATACAATAGGAAATCCTTATTTTCTAAAAACAGATGTGGAGATATCTTATTTATTGGTAATTTTAATTCTTTAATTTATAGAAACGATACTATTTACTTATTTTCACGTAAATATAAGATATTTTAATAAAAACTAAATTATCCGCAATTATTAGTAACAAGTTTGGTATTGCGCTGGTATCACCTCAGGTGTTAATAACATTTGGTACAGCAATTTAACTACACATAAATTAAAACCCTAGTTCTGCATATGTTTAGAAAATTACAGAATAATACATTGTAGCGTGCTTTATGTTTCAGATTCCGTATTAGATGATTTACAAAAATTTATAAAAGACTTTAAAGCAATCGGCCTATAACTAAATTTCTCGAAAGGTAAACTTAAATTATCTAACTAATCTTAGTCACATAAAAGCCGAGAGGCCTTTATGACGCCCAAATTATTTGTAAAAGAAATGCTTAAAATATACCTCTTAGAGTATATAACCAACTTTGTTCCAACAAAAACGTGACAAACTCATTTTAAACCTTAAAATAAGCGACAGTAAGTTCAGGACTCAACACTGATGGTGTTATAAAGGACTCTCGGCTTTTATGGGAGTGTACTCGATTTTTACCCAGGACTCAGGAGGATAAGTGATGAAGAATACAAATAAAAAATATAATACAAAAAATGCTTTTATTTTACATTTCCAAATTTCTTTCCCATAATTTTAACCCGTAATAAGGCAGGCGTCTTAGTAATTTAACCATAGGTACTGTCTTAATAAATATGGCAAGCTGTCGTTTGTGTTCACTGATAATTCAACTTCTTTTTAAAATAGACCTTGAAACGTTGGCTTTTATCATTTTAAGTTCTGTACAAGAAAATTTTGTCATATCAATGTTAGTTAAGTGAAAAGAAAAGTTTTTAGGTATTTACGTGTTTTTAAGCCATATTAAACAAAAAGGCGTACAAACATTACAGAGGTATATAATGTTTTTATTAAGAATTATTTTAAATAAATAAATTAAATAACAAAAAGGTTGTGGAAACCTGAAAACTTTATTTGACAATGACATAAGAGACTTTGACAGATAACGCATCTGTCGTAGTTTCGTTGGCCTCGAACTCCAATTACTGGTATAGTCAACTGATATTGAGATGTAGTCGAAGCAAAATGAAAAGTCACCTGTTTGTAAGAGAGCCAATACATTCGGAGTCACTATTTATTAAACAATAAAATAATGCAAAAAATATAATGTATTTTACACGTAAACTCTGTAACAAAAGATACTGTATTTTATTGAAAAATTACGGGGCCGTTCAAAGATACATGAATCTTTCATGTTATTTTCACCGCTACTAGGTTTTCTACTTATAAATGTAGGAAAAAAAATAACCAGAAATCTGCTTGAAGCAACATTTTACTCTTATATTGCTATAAATGTATGTCAGTGCTCAGAAGTCCAACAAATGTTTTATTACTATCCACGCAACTTAAACACCAAGTGAGTCTCGATGCGCCTCTATTAAACATTAATGTGGAGTCGAGAGTACGCGAGGACTCAGAAAAGTCGAGGATAAAATGCAACAAAGTTTCTATTTATTGCTGTGTCGAGTGGTCACATTCTCGCCTCTCGAGAAATCTTGCAACAATATAATCTTGGAAGCTCCGCTATGTATTAGAAAACTAAACCTACATATCTGCTGTCAAATGGCTGCAAGTTGCAAAATGTAGTTTATCTACATCCATATCATAAGTTGTCTACAATATGTTTAGCGGCGGTAAGCAAATAGCCTACTTTAAGAAATCTGTATCTGTGGGTGTATCATAATTTTTTTACCATATCGGCAACCGATATCTTAATCACAATTAAATTTCGAACATTATGTTAAAAAGAAAAATCACACATTAATTTCGATTATCGAATTAACCGATTTGTAATTTTATTCACATTTAAATTCATATTCCATACATTTTTCTAAATCTCGAATATTGAGAATCGATTTGAGAATTGATATCGACTCAAGAACTTACATGGCTATGAATTAAAAAAAACTAATGTCAGTCATTTGTTTTGTTTAAATAATTGTTTCAAACATCCAACTTTTTTGGACTGTTGACTTGAAAGTTAAATATTATCGAGTTCGTTGTGAAATATTTACACTGAAAAATGAGCTATGACGACGAAGACAGTGATGTTGAAATGTGTGAACCACCACCAGAAATCTGGGATGCCGCTACAACTGTCACCAATAATTTGCTGCTACAAAAATAAACATATTGTAGAAAACTTTTTATATGCATGTAGATAAAGTTATGTATGCAACTGTTCATAATTAGGTATTATGAACCAGTCACATAAAATACTATTTTATTACAGATGGTGTCTTTTTTAGGCGCTAATGCGAGAAGTGGCTCATTTTACGTCAGGTCCAAAACTTCGGATGGCCATTTGTACTAAAAAACGTCGTACGAGACACGTGCAAAATGGAAATTTGTAACTCATGTCGATTTAAAACACTCCCGTCGGTCGTGTTTTAAAACATCGTCACTTGTTTCGAATTTCATGTTTTTCGCACTTGTGTCGTAAAGTACTATTTCAGTAAAACGCATATAACTATAGCGAAATAAATTTAAGTCCGTACTCGATGACACCATTGATGGAATCTATTGCATTGTAAGCTTAGGCACTATACTCATACTACTAACATAACTACCTACAGATATTGTGATCTGATAACCGCTGTGTTGAGTCTGTCGGTATTGATAATAATATTGTTAATTAATACTCCAATATATGAAGACTTGCATCTAAAAGATTAATGAAACACAACTTAGTGATTATTAATTACATTTATTACTTAATACGTTTTATCACTGAGATTGAAAAAACAGAAAATCGCCATTTCACTGTGCCAAGTTATCAATTGATTTTAATTCACAGCATTCTACTTAGTTGATAACTGGAGCACGAGCACGGTTTCCTGTATAATTATAATCTTACACTGCTTACACAACGAATCGTAAAAATATAAGTACTTTATATCAAAATTTAAAGGTTAAATTTGAACAACTATCCTTTTACTGCAAAAACCAGCTATTTGCACGTATTATGTTATTCGTTAATGAATTACCCACCATACCATAGCCCTACCACGAGCCGCTGCTACGTTATTAACACGCTTTTACTTTCATTCTATCCCACTCGTACTCTCGACACTCTCGTATTGGCGCAAGCGAGCCGGATAGAAAGTAAACGCTCGTTAATAACGTAGCGGCAGCTGCTATGCTATTCTCTTATCCATACATTAGACGCTGCGTTCGTCAACGAGCTCGACGTCGAGACAGCCTTCACTTCGACGTAGAGCGCAGCGCTGCGAAAAACGGTATTCACTAACATAGAACAGCTCGTCGTCGAACTGTAGGCGGTAACTCTCGACGCAGTGTAGTTCCAGCTCACGCCGCATTCGTCGCCTCGCGCTAGTGTAGTTTAAAGTGCATTAGTGAATACCATTTTTAGGCTCGACGCTGCCGCAGCGCTGACACAGCGCTGTTAGCAAGGCGGTTTCCTTAGTGAATAACACTGCTGGTATTACCTTAGGTTTCTTTAACTACAATAGATTTTCCATTTACCAGTGAAATATAATTTACATCGGCTATTTTTATACTCGAGTTCCGCCTTTATTAATATGTAAATCGATTGCTAGGTATGTCTCGTTGACTGGGGTAATCAATCAATTAGGTTGCACTAAAAGCCTTTCGCATTCCATTACGGCCAATATGTCCAGCGGCACAATACATTGTATTCATAGACAGCCCAGTGGCTGCCAGTAAGCCGGAGGCATATTCGGATGATTTATTGCATACATTACAATGATTCAGTTTGGAAAGATTATTAATTATAAGAATTGAGGGCGTGTCACGGGCAATTTTACATTTTTTTTAGTTTCGTAAAATAAAATAGAGTAGTTAGCAAAGCTTGATAGCGGTACAGTATGTATGTATAATGTGTATCTAACAGCGGTTCTAAGCATGTAGACAGGGCGTTATTATAAAAAAAATCTTCTAAAAATAAATAAGTTAAACCTAGTTTATACCTAGGTATTATCAAACCGAGATTAGAACGAGATTTGAAAGTACTGTTGACACGACAGTGTAAAGTCAATCTAGGATATATTTGTAGTTAAATCAATATATATTTTGTAGGTTATGTTTAGAGACTTACAGACAATAGATTAATTAATCACTCGCGAGATCTACAAACAACTCTTTTCTTGAGAAATATTGTGTCAATTGTTGTGTCAACAGTACTTTCGAATCCCTTTCTGATTTCGGTTTGATAATATTCATAATCGATCGAACAAATAATACATTACGATGCAAGTGGGAAAATTAAGATCGAATCGAGTGGCGATATGTTAAAACACGTCCGAAGGGAGAGTTTTGAATCGACACGACCTACGAATTTCCTTTTCGCGCGTGTATCGTACGTCTTTCAGAACAGATAGCCCTCAGAAGTTGCGATCTGTCAAGAAATGAGCCACTTCTTGTACTAGTCAAAAAAAAAAATTGTACTGAAAATATTTTTTCCCGAAGTAGAAGCGAATATTGCGAGCTTATGCATTCGCTTCGTCGGATCTACAAGTAATAAAATACCAAATACCATACACAGACGCAGGCACACCGTCAACCGTTTTATGGCGTCACTTAGCTACGAAGTGCTACGAAGTAGATCAAAGGGAGTATCTAGAAAATTGTTCGCGCGTTCGAGCGTAGCGAGTGTGTAAGCTTATTGAGACTTTTAGTGTAGATGCATCCACTAGCTAGGTCGAATTTCTTTTCGTTGTCTTATTTTGTGTCCCAAAAAAACGTGACGCAGTGGTGATTATAAAATTCTAAATAAAATATATGTTATGCACATTAATAAACTCTATCAACGATTTTTGGTTTGATTAAATTATCTCCTATAGTTTTTGAGGTAGGTTGATTTAGCTGTATTTTTTTATTAATAAATTGATAATGGTACGGAACCCTTCGCGTGCGAATCCGACTCGCACTTGGCCGGTTTTTTTTATATACTGAGTCGAAATAGCAACTAACAACGTGACAGAGTGGTATGAAACAAGACACTATAGAAATCGTACACTCTAGTTGAAGAGAGAATCACATATTATTGGGGTTAATGTGAGGGTAAGGCCGCGGATTTTGACGAATTCGGAGCTTAAAATTTGTCTTGCTCATAAAACAAAACTGACAACATCTAGAGAACTCCGATCAATTTTAAAATATTCCCCTATGCTCAGTTACATGTAATTAAATGAAATAGCTAATTTAGCTCTTTATTTAAAATTAATAAATAAATATTTCTGCCAAAAACGTAACATAAGTCGAGTAATTTTTACGACTACGAGTACTTAAAACCTTTTTTTTCATATTATTAGACTTGTCAGCATTAAATGTTTGATTTTAAACCAAATTAGAATGATAAACGATTGCTTCGTTCATTAAGGACATATGATATGGGAACAATTTTACTGTTTTCTTTCCCTTTACTTTTTGGGTCACCAATTCCAAACTTACGTTACGATACTTTCGTAACGCTTTTTTAAGGTCATATTTAAGCCAATGTTGGTAGAAATTTGTTTATCGACACTAGGAACTCTTATTCTAGTAGGGCAACACCCATAGGCACACTCATTCCCATTAATTCGTTAACAAATGGTTGTCACAGTACACGCGGCGAAAAATTTAGCAAAAAACGTCTAAAGTGGTAGTGTGATTTTTACGGAAAGTAGTGATTATTATTAAACGGCTGTTTTTTCATACGAAAGGGTTTAGTTTCAAACGTCAGTAGCATGTATTAGGGTCTCACTAAACCAATCGACGCGGAGTCGGCTTTCGCCGAGTGTTTTACACCACACTATTCGCATTTAGCCGATCGACCGTCTCCGCGGTTGAACACCTGCGTTCAACCGCGGACGGCGGCTTACGGCCGTGGAAACGCTCGATCGGCTGCGATTTGCTACCGTAACAGTTGTAAAGCGGCGATCGGCTCTCCCGTGCTCCGTCCTGCCGTCGAGACGTCAGACAGCACGCGTACAGCCGCTGAGTCCGACGAACAGATAGATAGGACAGCGGGTGATCGGCAATCGTAAATCTCATTTTTGGAGACTAGTTGTTAGTAACTAGTTTGAAATTGAACAGACGTGTATGATTACGACAGTATTACTTCGTGTTGTCAGATCTATTGCAGATTTTAATGTGGGTAATAATTCAAATGAATAAATACAAACGCATCAGTAGCTACTTCGGCCGTCATCGGCTCTTTTCGGCCGTCGTCAGCTACGTTCGGCCGTCGAAGACGCTGAACGGCTTCCGCCAGCTCTGACCGGTCCTTATCGTAGGTACTCGGCCGTGATCGGAGCCGTTCAACTCTTTCCGGCAGCGTACGGCGGTATTAGGAGATTTAGGAATGCGTACGTGTGCGTTAGGCTGCAAACGGGGTCGTACGAATTCACGAATGCGAACAGCTTTACGGCAAAACGCCGTTTTCCCGTCGAAACACGTCGTTTCGCGTGGGCCGAGCCGATTTACGATGTCCTCGCTCTTATTGCGTTGACATAAAGCTTTTTCCGTACGCGATTAGCCGAAACGGCGCGGACTAGTTTGGTGAGACCCTTATTATGTTCAGATTGCAATTATTTACCAAGATAATCAACCTTTTTTCAAATATACGTTACACTTATGTTACGAATACGTTACATTTTTACAAAACGTAACGTATTTTTTATGTTACGTAACGAAAATATGTGGTAAAGGGAAGTGCACACAGAAATTTACTGATTTCAATGAGTTTTATTTGATTTTGAATGACATCATACTGTAACAAGTGTTTGCGAAACAAATCAAATTATTTTGTTATTTAGGTATTATGATTTGCGTTTTTTTAAGTAATTAGCTTTTTCCAGTGGGTAATTTTACCCCCTAGGGCTAATGAAATACAGTATAATTTATTAACGCGTTTAATAGTGTTAATTAATAACAGTTCAATTTCCATTTAAGCATTTATGGTGATTTATTTAGTTTATTTAGTTCCAAAGATTATGGCATTAAAACATTTATAAATACTGTTAATTTAAGTAATTACTAAGTATGAGAAATTACATTACATGGGTTGATTATTATATCTGATTAAAACATATTTATATATTATTTTTTATATTTTTTTTTACGACCTTTATTTAATCAGAGTTCATACCAGTATGAGCTGAGCTTTATAGTAACTTTCGTTGTGTTTTATGGTAACGTAACGTATTTTTTTTATGTTATGTCTGTGTCACATTCGTCAAAATCCGCGGCCTTACCCGTGAAGTAAGATATTTAATATACGATAATATAAGCTGGATGAGTGGACGATATTCGAAAGAACAAGGGTCACTTTTGGATGAGGTTAGCTCAGGACCGGGACCAGTGGCGTACAAGAAGAGAGGCCTATGCTCAGCAGTGGGTGAATAACGACTCAATATGGTGAATGTGATAACAGTAAACAACAAAATAAACGTAACAAACATTTGAAATTCACTCCACTTCGAATAACAAATACAATGGTATAACTTTAAAACGGCGCGCGTATACCTAAGGAATTTTTAAACGCGCGCAAATTTGTAAGGTAGCATTCCTATCGACAAACAGCCAATATAAAAAAAACTGCGAATCATTACGATTGTAATAAAATAACAATACGATAACTTTACATTTAATATAATTACTTGATAATTTGGATGCACAATTTAAATATTTTTGTTTATTTACTAAAATTGATAGTAGGTATTTTGATGCAATATTCTGGATTCTGCTATTTCTGTCACATGTCAACTCTTTGGTCAATTTAAAAATAAACATAACCTGGCTAAATTCGAATGCTTCATCTACATGACATAATACTTGCAAATGTTTGCAAACATACTTGGTCGGGTTATGATATTACCGCACTAGAACAATAACGTAATGAAAAAGCACGGGTGTTTAATATCTTAGATTACGAGCCTAATTGCGGTTCAATAATACCTATGTTACGAGCAAGTGTGTTGAAAAAAATGTTTTAATTCTTAGGTGAATGTTTTCCTTAATTTTATTATGTTATACAGTGTGTGGCCTTGACATCACGACACCGTAGCTTGTCAGTCCAACCGCCGCACCGTTTAAATTTTCACCCCTTTTGTAGACCACGCACTGTATTTGTGCTGTATGTGTATAGTGTTTACGTTGCATACCATGTTAACATGCACATAAAATACAGAACCATCCTAAGACAGGTTACATCTAAGTATAAAAAAAGAAAACCAATTCACGCAAGTACATTTAGCTTAGCTCTAAGAATTACCGCTTTATAAAATGATTTATACAGGGAGCTCAGCCCAATACCCTAATATGTAACCGAAAAACCTTTTTGAAGTCGGCTTAAAATTATCAAAGGCACTCTCATGCAAAAAGAGTGAGTCGTGGTCAAACTCCCATCGACAGTAGTCATTAATCATGGAGTAATCCTGAGCCCACCTGGGGCCGAGTTTCGATAAAGAAATGTTAGTAGTAAAGACTGACGCCCTTATCATAAATGTCTCCTAAGGAAAGGGGGTGTTACGCCTTGGCGACGACTTCGGTGTTAACCGTTAATTTGGAAATATTTGTCACAATGACCTTCGACCCACTTTTTGTGTTTTTTTTAAGATAATTTTCTGCTCTATTCAATGGCGTGGAGGCTAGAAAGTATTTTTTTTTAATTAGCTAATTTAAGGGTACGACCTGCGGTGCGATAAACTTTTCTTTGTCCATAATCGTGGCGGTGCAATTCTGTTGCTATTCTGCGAGCGTATACGATAAGCGGTAAGACGATAAGTAATTTATTTATTTTATTTTATTTTATTTTATTTTATTTATAAACACATGTTCGACTTACAGTGGAGACCAAACGCCAGAACATGGGCAAAACACAGAAAAACAATATGGGAAATATAACAAAAAAAAATTAAATAATAATAATAATAATAATTTACAACACAGAGTCTAAAAAACCATTAAATACCTAGTATATAGTATAGTTTTACAGTATGCATACCTCCCCACCAGTCGATGTCAGGCACGTCTAACTAAAGCATCCAAGTATTTTGACAGTTTTGTACGCAGTAAACACAATTTATCATAAAAAAGGTCAGCATCCTGGACTGATCCAACGAAACCATTCAATAAGGAGAGCGCTCTGGACGTGGGCGCTCGGCGCGCGTGCCGCGTGCGCACCGCGGGCACCGCGAACAGCGCGTGGCGTCGCCGCGCGCCGGCGGTGACGTAGTCGTTAGGGACGAACAATCGTATGCGCTCAAGCACGTCAGGATTATCTACTCTACCCCGGAGTAGCAAGAGGTAGTGTAATGCCAGAAGCGTTCTTCGCCGTAGGTCCAGTGTCTCCAACCCGACCATACCTGCCGCAAATAGTGAGGGGAAGAGGAACGGATAGCGGCCGTAGAGCCTCTTATAGAGGTACCGAGCAAATTTCTTCTGTATTCTCTCGATCATATCCCTATGTTTTTGGTCATTTGGGTCCCATACGATGCTGTTAAACTCCAACCGGCTGCGAACGAAAGCGTTATACAATAATAAGGCAATTTTCGGGTCCCGGAATTGAGAGGCGGTGCGCATAATGAAACCCAAACTTTTATTGGCTCTTTTACAGATATCGACAATGTGGTCATGGAAAGTTAGCCCCCTATCAAGAGTGACCCCCAAATCACGAATACTATTTACCCGCTCCAAAGAGACGCCATGTACATGATAAGATACCGTCACATGCTCCCTGGAACGGGAAAATGTAATGACTTTGCACTTAGATGCATTTAATTGTAACCTGTTAATTTTGCTCCATTCGGTGACTTGGTTAATGGATTCCTGAAGCAGCCCGCAATCCTGAGTTCCAGCCACAGGTTGGAGAAGCTTCAGGTCGTCGGCAAAGACCAAGCATTTAGATTTCTTAACCGTAGAAGGAAGATCATTTACCATGATCAGAAACAGAGTTGGTCCTAGATTACTACCCTGGCTCACGCCTGAGCGAGTAAAATAGTCGCTTGATCTAAAACCTCCGTATTGAACATATTGTCTTCGATCTTTAAGATAGCTACAGAAAAAAATTAGTAAATTAGGAGAGCATCCTATAGACGAAAGCTTAGCCAATAAAATATCATTGTGGACCAGATCGAATGCCTTTCTAAAATCGAAGTAGGCAGCGTCGACTTGCATACCTACATCTAACAAAGAAGAGACGTAATCTACAAGACATATATCCCTTCCAAGTGTCAGGCTATAATCATAGGAAACCCGCGCTCATTATCTTACCCTACTCAAGTGTCATCGATTCTCTTTAACAATAACACTATACCCTTCTCTTCACAGGTGAAAAATCTGGGGCTCATAATAGACTGTGGCTTAACTTGGGATCCTCTAGTTTCTGATATTTGCTGTAGGGTGACTAATATCTTGCGTTTTCTTTATAGGTTTAAACACTTCTTACCGATTCCCACCAAAATTCTTCTTATTCAAAGTATCGTGTCGCCGGTCATAGATTATAGTGATGTATGCTCTACCAATATGTCGCAGGGAAACCTGGATAGACTCGAACGACTTCTTAATAACTGCATTCGATTTATTTTTGGCTTACGAAAGTATGACCATGTGTCTGCCTATCGTCGGCAGCTTCACTGGCTGCGGATTCGAGAGCGCAGGAGTGTTAAAATTTTGTGCACACTGTTTTCTATTTTACATGACCCTGCTGCGCCTCATTACTTAAAATCCAATTTCAAATTTGTCACCGCCAGGCCAGGCTGCGAGCTTCGTTCTTCCCGTCAACTAATTCTTAGTGTCCCCTATCATCGCTCAGTCTCATTCTCTAGCTCCTTCACAGTGCAAGCCATCCGACTTTGGAATGCTCTCCCTCTAGATATACGTCAAGCTCAAACTAAATTCACCTTTAAGCGCAAGTTGCGCAAGCATCTCTTTGACAATTCTCAAGATTAATGTTCTGGTACTTTAGAAAATAGCAGGTATATTATTATTATTATATTATATTATTATATATTTTGATATTTATAGCTTTATCATCTATATATTGCATATCTATTGATACTATATTATTATTAGCAAGTACTCATATTTTGTTAGTGTATTTATGTATGAACTCTTCACATCCCGCACCATTAATGTTTATCTGTTTGGCCTGTAGGTTGACTGGTAGAGAATGCCTTATGGCATTAAGTCCGCCTGTTGTATCTGTATTTTTTTACTGTGCAATAAAGTTTAAATAAATAAATAAATATATGGCTGGTAGTCGTGGAGCGGCCTCTTCGAAACCCATGCTGTACGTCTTCGAATTTTTGGCTTATTTGGCTGAGGAGACGCTGATTTATAACACCTTCGAATATTTTCCCGAAGACCGAGAGGATGGCTATTGGCCTAAAATCAGTAACATTAGTAGAGGCACTCTTCGGGATTGGCGTAACTCGTGATACTTTCCACCTTTTTGGGTACGTACAATGCTTTAGTGAGAGGTTATAAATGAAAAGCAGTGGTTCAAGTAAAACTGAGAAACAGTCTCTGACAAGGAAAGGCGGAATATTGTCAGGACCAAGTGATGATTGAGGTTTAATGTTCCGAATAACCTGGCGCAACTCACCGGCAGTTATATGCTCAATATTTACTGTGAATGCGTCCCTGTTTCCGCCTGCACATATTTCCGCCGTTTTGCTATCAAGGTGTGGGATGTCATTGAGAAAAACTGAACTAAAATATTGCGCAAATGCATCAACAGCTTCCTGACCCGTCACTGTACGATCATCATAGACAAACTGATTGCGTTGGCTCCTATCCCTCTGCTTTTGCCTAACGTAATCCCAAAATTTGCGCGGATCATCGGCGATACTATTCTCAGCAGCGGCTAAGTAGTTTTTATGAGCTATTCCAATGAGGGTTTTGGTAATGTCTCTATAATATTTAAATAATTCCCTGTTAAAATCTGTACCATTTGTTTTATATTTTTTATGATGGAAAAGCTTATTTTTAATATTTTTAATAATTTCTGGGGTGAACCACTTCGGGTAACGGGACTGAAGATTAGGATCCGCGCGAATTACTTTCTTTGATACTATAGGTTCGAAAATATTGTTGAGACAATCATAAAAATTATCGACTGCTAGGTCCACGTTATTAGCCATATACACACTGCTGTAATCAACAGTCGTCATGGCCTGGTACAATACATGGAGATCAGTCTTGGAGAAGTTCCAAATGTGGACCGGTTCAGTTCGTGATGGCCGACGTGTTACAGCAGAAGAATTTCGGAGCACCGAAACAGTCACCTCGAGAGGAGGGTGATATGCATCAATAGGCACCAAGGGTTCCACGTCCCCATCTACATTTACCCTTTCCAGGCCAATATCCGTCAATACCAAGTCCAAGATGCTCCCATGTGCGTTCATGATATGATTTAACTGCCGTACCTTACAAAATTCGAGAAAACAGTTATACTGGTTCAGCGCAGTTTGGTTGCGTGAGTTTAAGTTAAAATCACCCATAATAAGTACTTGCAGCGATGAGTATTTACAAATAGCATTCTCAATGCACGATAGAACATCTATGTACTGTTTATCAGAATAACTAGGAGGGAGATATGCCACACATATAAATAGTTTAATATGCTTATGTTCTAAGATAGCAAACAAAATTTCCATATCATCGGTTAAGCCGTCGACGTCTCTGACAATGGATAACGAGAAGAAGCCCTTAACCGCCAAGAGAACACCACCCCAACCGGCATCGCCTGCTCGGTCCTTCCGCAACACAACGTACCCAGTCGGAAATAACTCAGCGTCTGCTACAGAGCTGGTTAGAAATGTTTCAGTTAAAGCTATCACATCATATGAACATTCACTTGAATTTTTGTAAAACAGATCCGTTTTGCTTCTGAGGCCTCTGACATTTTGGTAGTACATTTCCAATTTTCTATAGCGCTGACGACGATTTCCTTCGAGGATGACGAAAATTCTGCTGCCAGGGCTTTATACAGACATCGTGTGGCCAATTTTCTGGAGCCATTATACGGTCTGCCAGTTTAGAAGGCACACTCAACTTGAAAGATGCATACGGCCCTCGTGATTTCAGAACCTCAACTCCGTAGTCGTCCTCGCTAATTGCCTTCAAATGCGTCTGGATTTGTTCAGCAGTAGTACCTAACTTCAAAAAGTAGACATGTAGCTGGACATGTCGCTCTGATGCTTCCAACTTAGATGCAGCCAATAGTGGAGCCCCTGATACAGCACTGCCGCAGATGACACCCGGCGCAGATCTACGCGGATACTGCTTGCCAGCCCCAGTTACCACCTCTCGGAGTTGTTCTGCGTGCTCGACACTGATGGTGGACATCTGTTCCTGTTTTTGCTTCGAACTCGCAGGATCCTTGGTTTCTTGCTCCTCTGCTGCTATCGGTTGAGTCTTGAGTTGTTTTGGACGTAATAAATGTATGAGTCCATTTCCATACATAATTATGGACTAGTGACTAATCGCTTATCGTATACGATTGCATAATGACGCCGTGGTTAGGCCTGCTGTTCCTTAAGTGCGCCAATGCACGCAGGCGATGCGCGTCGTAGGTGTGTCATGATCGTGATGCCCATGGGTAGTAATGGATTTTCATACAACGTCACAGTAGGAATTATGGTAATAAAAAATAAAATTGATATAATTGAAGTACCGGGGCAGCATAACTCATCTGATTCTCTGTCACTCACGTGTTTGAGTCATCCCTAATTTTTGGAAATGAATTAGACCATTTTAGAGTAGTTATGTGATTTTTTTTAATAAAAACGTTTGGCCACTTTTGCGGACACCAGTTGAATTTCTCGGCTGTATGCAATCTGTCAAATTTATATAAATATAAGTGTTATAAATTACAAATTAAACTAAAATGAAAAAATAAAGAAAAAACTTACACTACATTTTAAATATACCTAAACAAACTACCTTTAAAAAGAAAATACCTTCCACAAGATCCGCCTGCGGCAAGGTGCCCATGACACTGGCTTTTCTAAGTGTTATTACTTAGAAAAGCCCAACTCAAAAATATTTAATAAAACGATTTGAGTTGTTCCACAAAAATATAATCATAATTATGAATTATAGTGTGTAGGTTAGCAGTCTTTAATACATATTTGTCTCTGGCACCAATGTTCTTGTTACCCTTATCACGAGAAAGACATTTTTTGAACGGGGATTTAAGTCGGCTAGGCTCTTTTAAATACTGTGTTCTGGTCTGTTTTGAAAGTATGTAGGAATAATGAAGTCCGCCACGTGTGAAGCAATAGAAAATTGTGTAAACGCAAAGAAGAAGTCGAGGAGAAATTTAAAAATAAGGGATTCGTACAGTCGCCATCAGATATATCGGAGACCAGTGCTCAAAAATATCTGAGCTCTGATACACTCTAATTCTTCGAATTTATGTTTGAAAACTTTTTTTTTATATTTTACTTAAAGTACTTAAGCGTTATATTTACGTGGCTTAGGCTTAGGTGGCTTATGATCACTGATCGGCGCCTTTCGTGCCACACTGTGTGATTCCTATCATCATCATCATCATCAGCCTATGATAGTCCACTGCTGGACGTAGGCCTCTCCTATTAACTTTGCGTATAGACGCATTAGAAGGTAAATGCCCATAATCGCCACGCTGGGTAAGCCTTCCCATATTCCTATAGTAACTTTAAAATAAACTTTATTTATTATTTCATTTTTGTTTAAAAAAATATGTTCGTGTGTGTGTAATACTTACAATAGTGTTAAATAAAAAAATATCAGTAATGTCCGTATATTTGACGGCGATGCTGACAAACAAATTAGACGCGGTACTATCATCAAATCATCACAAGCCTGCTAGTAGGTTTATGATATTATGATGTTGTCGTGTTTAATCGTTTTTCGTTGTTGCCGTCACGTTCTAACAATTATGCAATTACGAAAATGACGCGTAGCACTATAAACTAAACGGTAAACGCGTGACCATAATAAGTTACATAGGTACAGTACCGGGCAATAATATATCACATTCAGGTTTTTTCAGTAGAAATTTTAAATATTTGAAAGTGGTTTCCGCACTTTCTACCTTACGACTATAGATAGTCTAGCCATAGGTCCTTGTGCTAGCGACGAGAAAACTGTAGTTAGTGGTTTTTTCACGAAGGTATTTTATGTTAGGCATGGATTTCGTAGTAAAATTCACTTTTTTTATAAAGCTTTTTTAGCAATATGCTGTATCTCCTATTGTAATTCACAACACTTAATTGCAATATTCAAAATTAATCTGTACAAAAGTACCACAACAATATGCTATCCACATGCGAACATGTGCCACTTACTCTATACACTCTCATACAAAAAGTCACGAATGTGACATATTATTATTATTGGCCGGTAGGTTGCTAATATACCAAGCAACGACAAATTAGACAAAAAGAAAATAAAATCAAAAGCGATCTATATTCTAAAAAGAAAATAATAATCACCAAATTAAAAATTTAAAAAACCGACTTCAACCGATTTCTCAAAGATCCCCGATTTGTTTCCGTCATTGGTTTCCTCAAATCCTACTTTCTGAATGCAAATTCTTGTAAATGAATGAAAATTACCAAAAGCGCCATACATGTACCTATAACATTTGAAGAGATCCCTCGATTTCTCCAGGATCGCATCATCAGACCCCAACTTGGTGCCAATGGGACCATCTCGGGGTAATACACGTTCGATCACAAAAAGAAATTTTAGAATCGGTTCACTATTCTCGGAGATATCAGGTAACATACATACAACAAAAAAAAAATTCAGTCGAATTGAGAACCTCCTCCTTTTTTTGAAGTCGGTTAAAAATAAAAGCGATCTCTATTCTAAAAAGAAAATAAAATCAAAAGCGATCTATATTCTAAAAAGAAAATAAAAACAAAAGCGATCTATATTCTCAATCTTTTCTGTTCTGTTGTCTTTTATACAGTATGTATCACCGCGTAGAGCAAAGAAAGAAACCCATTAATATTTAGATCATACTAAACAACTTTTACTATGGGGCCAAACTCGAATTCGCGAAAAAAAAATTACTCTCCCATACAACGTGTTCATGATCACGCAATCAAAATGTATGAAATTGTCCAAATTTTTCTCGTGAATTCGGGTTTGGCCCCATAGTAAAAGTTGTTTAGTATGATCTAAAAATTAATGGGTTTCTTTCTTTGCTCTACGAAGTGATACATACTGTATATTAGTTAGTTAGTTAGTTAGTTTTACTGGGCTTTTTCCGCAACTCGACAACCATTGTGCCTATTTTGCGTGATAGCGAGGTAGCCCTATTCCAACCATCCAAGCTCCTCCACGAAACTCAGTGTATGTTTCAGGTTGCTAAATGCCTCCTTTAGTGTCTGTGGAGTCCCCAAGTGCCTACTCCTGTATACCTCTACCTGTTTACAATCTAGAAGAATATGTTTTGCTGTTTCCTCCTCTTCCATGCAGGCCCTGCACATAGGACTATCTGTTTTGCCCATATTGTGCAGGTGTTTGTTTAAAGTGTTGTGTCCGGTGATCAATCCTACTATTTTCCTCAGTTTGTGCCTGGGTGTTCGTAGTAGGGTTTTCGTGATTTTACAGTTTAACTCAGGTAGTACTTCTTTGGTTTGTCTGCAGGAGACCAGGTCGTTCCAACATTTATTGTGGAGATGTCGATGATATAGACCCAGTTGGTTTCGTATGTATGATAATGGTAGTGGTATGATGGGTTCCGGTCCGTACGTCGGTGTCTCTGACCCTTTTCTCGCCAGTTCATCCGCCGCATCATTTCCTCTTGAGCCACTGTGTCCTTTTATCCATTGTATAGTCACTTTGTTCCCTTCCTTGCTTTCCTCCATGAGGCAGCTGTGACATTCTAATATAAGTTCTGAGGTGAATTTGTTACTTTGTAGCGCTTGCAGCACTGATTTACTGTCTGACAGTATTAGTATATTTTCATTTTTGGTTTTTCGTCTCCTCAGTGCCTTGCAGGCTTCTATTATTCCCACACATTCCGTCTGGAAAACTGTGCTATGTTCTCCTAGAGGTTTCGAAATGTGCATGTTAAGGTCTTCTGAGAAGACTCCACATCCGGTACCTTCATTTGTTTTTGAGCCATCTGTAAATATTCTAAGGTGTGTTTGATTTAGTCCTTCCTTCTGATCTTCTGTTAGCGATATGGCATAATCTTTCCAGAAGATCATCGTCTTTGGTATTTTGTCAATAGGTGCTTCTAGTATTGGCATGCTAGAGATCATCTTGTCATAGATCCTTTTGTGTGCCGAGCTGAGGTTTGACCACAAATTTTGGTTTTTAAGCCGAAGCGCTGTGGCGGCCGCTTCTTTCTGTATGTGCATGTGCAGCGGTAGCAAACCTAGCATTATTTCCAGTGCTGCAGTCGGAGTGGTTCTCATGCAGCCTGTGGTTGCCACACATGCTAGTCTTTGTATCTTACTTAGTTTATTTATTGTAGTGGTTTGCTGTGTGCGAGGCCACCACACAACCGAGCCATAGCTGATCATCGGCATTATGACCATTTTGTACAGCCACAGTATTATGTGGGGTGCTAGGCCCCATCTCTTGCCCACCATCCTTCGGCATTGCCAAAAGGTTACTGTAGCTCTGTTCAGTTTATCGTCCAAGTGTTTGCCCCAGTTGAGTTTGTCATCTAGGGTTATTCCTAGGTATTTAACTTCCTTTGAAAGCGTTAGTTTCGTTCCGAAGAGAGTTGGCATTTCATAGCTACCCAACTTTCTTCTGTGTGTGAAGAGCATTGCATCTGTCTTCTTTGGGTTTACCGATAGGTCATTCTCCATGCACCATTTCTCCACTATCCTTAGTGCGGATTGTGTTAGGTCACATAGTGTGCTTATTATCAAGCCGCTTACTAATATCACCAGGTCATCGGCGTATGCTATGGCCATAAAATGTTTGTTGTTTAGTTCCATTACTAGATCGTTCACTACCAGGTTCCAGAGTAGTGGTGATAGTACTCCTCCCTGGGGGCATCCTCTCATAACGAGTGCCTGGTGTTCTCCGTTGTCAGATAGTATTACTACTCTCTGTTTGAGCATGTTCATGATCCATTCTGTTATAAGGTGGTCTGTTCCGTGTCTTTGTAGCGCTAACTGAATGCTGCTAAAGTTGGTTTTGTCAAAGGCCCCTTCTATATCGATAAAGGTGCCGAGGCAGGAGTTTTTCCTCTCCAGTGCGTTTTCTATATTGCTCACTACAGCATGAAGGGCTGAGTCTGTTGATTTGCCTTGACTGTAGGCGTGTTGGTTTTGATGTATAGTTATGTTCTTAAGAGCCGTATCCTTCAGTTCTCGGTCGCACAATCTTTCTAGAGTTTTTAGTAAGAAGGATGTGAGGCTTATTGGCCGGAATGACTTGGGGTCCGAATAGTCAGTCTTGCCGGGTTTTGGTAGGAAGATTACTTTTACTTCCCTCCATTTGTGTGGTATGTATCTAAATGCTATGCAACTGCAGAGTATATTTGATACGTGTTCCATTAGTTTTAGGCCTCCCCATTTTAGTAGTGCTGGGAAGATTCCGTCTGTGTCTGGTGACTTATAGCTTTCAAAACTATTCACAGCCCATATTGTTTTGTGTAGTTCTGTTATGCGTTCCGCTGTCTCCCACTCAGTCTCAGTCGGGTAGTATTCCGTTGTTTGTTCGTCTTGGTTTTGTTTGTTTACTACTCTACATCCCGGGAAGTGTGTTTCCACAATTAGCCTTTCCGTTTCAGCTGGAGTGGTGGTAGTGGTGTTGTCCAGTCTCCGCAGGGTGCCTAGTAGCTGTTTCGGTTGATCTGCGAGGATCTTCCTTGTTCTGTTTGCTTGCGTTGCCGTGGATATGTTGTCACAGAATTTCCGCCATGAGAGGGATTTTCTGTATCTTAGTCTTTTTTTGAAGTCTACTACTGAATACTGTATATTATAATAAGAATAGTTGCTTTGTGATTGTCACTAAATTGTTAATTTTCTATTTTATTATTACTGTTAAAATCATGACGATTAGAGACCTTTTACATCTCTAAATCTTAATTTCTCTTTATTCTGACAACTAGAGGACCTTTATATCTCTCGAAGTATAGATATAGATACTTAATAATATTGTGAACTTGTACAATAATAATTATTTTTATTTAATATTATGATCTTTTATTTATTTCTCTCTTTTATAAACATGTCTATAATAATCTTTTTTTTTATGTAATACATTCTTTTATGCATGTTATTTTAATAAGATGTATTATTATACTGTTTTGAAAAAATAAGTCTACCTGAGTTTCTCACTGGTTCTTCTCAGGAAAGGTTTAGGGTTTGAACCAGTAGTAGATTTTTTTCTCGCTCTTGATAATGTCAGACGATTCGAAAATGCTTATTAATAAGCTTACTTGAATAAAGAATAGTTTGACTTTTGAGTTTGACAAAACACATCTTTATCCGTAGTTCCGTATCTATACCTACTAACTTATGATGACACCCGTCCCATATATTCTTGTCTGTGGGGTCATTTCACGCACCGGAATTTTAGTAGAGATAGGGGACGGCACATATTCGTATTATTTATTAACTAAATTGGAGAGTAATGAAGGGTCGAGTAACGCGTAGCGCGTAAGATATTTGTATATTAAGGAAGTAATACATTTTAGGGTTCCGTAGCCATAATGGCAAAAACGGAACCCTTACAGTTTCGCCATGTCCGTCCGTTCGTCCGCAGCATAGCTCAGTGGCCGTTAGTACTAGAAATCTGAAATTTGGTACAGGTATACATAATAATCATGCCAACAAAGTGGTACAATATAACCTACACAAAATGCTTTTTTTTCGGGTACCTCCCCAACTGGTGAAGTGGGGAAGATTTTTTTTATTTGCTGTAACCTTATAGTGTATGGTATCATTGAATAGGTATAAGAAGAAGGGTATTAAAAGAAAGTATTCTTCTAAAATCAATATTTTCGCAGATAATCTCTCCAGAAGAAAAAAAATGTGTCCCCCCCTACTAACTTTTCCGTTATTTTAACTTTTCCTTCTTCTTTTCGTAGCTCCAAAAAATATGACTAAAATCATGAATAGTGGGGCTTATAGAATACTTTAAAATAAAACTATTTTGAACAATATCGGCCCAGCCGGTTTTGATTAACTACGGAACCCTACACTGAGCATGGCCCGACATGCTCTTGGCCGGTTTTTTTTGTGTAGTTAAGGGAATAAGATACGCGAATCGTATCACCTTTTTGTGTGCTTGTAAATACCGTGTGTAAATTTAATAATAATTAAACCAGCGGCCTTACCGCGAAAAACTAAATTCGTGAATTTCGAGGATTTGTCTCTCTCACTCTAATGATGCCTTCGTTGGAGTGACTGAAAAATCCTCGAAATTTACGAATTTCGATTTTCGCGGTAGTAGGCCAGAGGGGTTACCACGATCTACTAAATACTAATGCGATTAAATTTAGTACCTAATCTGAATTGGCACAGCCGTTTTTAAACAATTACGGAACCCTACGCTGAGCATGGCCCGACATGCTCTTGGCCGGTTTTATAGTGAGTTTTGGTTGTCAGCGGACGACATATACGTACAGTCAAGTGCAAAAATAAGTATCGAAAGAATCCGCTCATAAATATGTTGCGATGTTTTTATTTCACGGAATTAGAGTGCACTGGGACATATTTTTGAACATTGTTAAACGAACTACGTTTAAGGCAGCCGCTGCGGCTGAAAATGCCGAATTTTTAAAACGTAATAAATATAAGGGCCTCGGTAAAGAGTACGATTTTGTACCGTTTGGCGTAGAAACTTTAGGTTCTTGGGGCCCCAGCGCACGCAAATTGTTTGCTGAGATCGCGAAACGTCTGGTTGATGTAACTAAAGACCGAAGAGCTGGCGACTTCCTCGCACAACGCATCAGTATTGCGATACAGCGAGGAAATGCCGCCAGCATCCTCGGTACAATGCCACAAGGGCCAATCTTAGATATAGGTTAGGTTAAGTAGATTAGTTAGATTTAATCTATGTACATAAATTGTAGTTTTGAAAATAAATATATATGCACATTGTTGTGTACACATTATTTTGTCTTTGACTGTACAGAATTCTTGAGTCATGACCAGGAGTGAACTGGGTACTAAGGAATATTACAGAATATACCCCGTATATCACAGAACGAACAGATGCGAATATTATTTTCGAAAAATCACGAAACTTTTTTGAAACCTAAACCGTCGGTCGTCGGCCGCTATTATTTTTGGCACCGCGCGTCTCATAGCAATATAAACTATAAACGAATAGAACGCTTGTTTCAAGCTATGTACACATACGACATTCGGCCGTATTCTAATCGAGTTACAGCCCAGTTTTGTATAACCTATTGCGGTGATCGATAAACGTGATCGCTCTGTTGAATCTGCTATGATGATTTTTTTTTCCTTTGACATGGAACAATTTTACGTCCACACTTACCTGCCACAATATTAAATGGAAACACAATGAAAATGGAACCGTGTAATATTGGAGTAGCGACTTCTGTTACTATTTTGTAACATCGAGTGTTGCCTAGTGTAACCAGATAAGTCTAAAAAACCGTTTTTTGAAATACGAACTGTAGGTATGACACTTACGTGAGGTTGACTTTCAATGAAAAATTATCTCGACTTATCTCGACTGATTTTATTCTCTTTGTTATCATTATCAACCTTCGATATTTGCAATGAACTTGTACAGTCGACTACAAAAGAGATGTATTAATTTTTAAGGGTTATGTAGCCACAAAAAACTATAATTTTAGAAGATTACGCATAAACCGGAAACTCTGAACAGTTAATTACGATACAAGTGCGAAAAAAAGGAGTTAGATCCAAGTAAAGGCTCAAAGTCCTACCCGTAGTACTTATTCACATCGAAAAATTTACATTCTATTAAATTAGAACAAATTTGCATTTGTTTTGTCTTGTAAACATTTTGAACAAACTAAAATAAACTTTATTGCCTATCGAGTAGGTAAAAATTGCAATGACAAGTTTTGGATCTTTCTCTTGTATGGGACCATTTACGTGGTTAAAACATGAGCGCAGTGAATGGCTCCAAATCGGCACGAGTTACGAATATTAATTTTCACATGTGTATCGTATGACGTTTTTCAGGACAGATGGTGGCCCACCGAAGTTTCGACCTCACAAAATTTATTATTAAATAACTAAAACAACTTTAAATACAGCTTGGTAAAAAAGTAGAAATTAAAAACTAGCAACATCGTAGTGTCGTCCCTTTCAAATCAATATGCGTGAGAAAACGGGACGACACTATAATGTTGCCACTTTTTAATTTCTACTCTTTTTTGCCAGGCTATACCGTAAGTAAGTAATGAGTGAAACTCAAGCATTTTCTAATAGTGCTCACTAACTATAATAAATTACCGACTTGACAATTTACATACTTTAGTATTTGATTTGTTTCAGTGTAAGTTTAGTTATTTTGTAGATGTATAGGTAGATATCATATGGGAGCATAGCAAGACAGTATGAATTAAACTAAGTTATAAAGGCACAAATACTATGGAACGTCTCTTACAACAAAGTTAGCAAACTTTAGTACAATGACAAACGGGTTGGTACAGCCCTAAATCTTCATAAGTCGCACTTGTCTGAGTAACTAACTGACT